>WBMZ01005156.1:0-117179 GCA_013400975.1 Atrichornis clamosus
CCAGGCTCAAACCAAAACAGTATTTTTCCTGGAGATGCCATGAATATTCAGAAGTCTTCCCACTTCACATTAGGCTGAAGTCTGCACACTGAGTTAGGAGTTTGCTTCTAACCCAGCTTTGGGTTTGGCTCAGTACTGAGGAAAGGGGTGGGGAAAAGCTGTTTTGGTCTTTCTGGCCACACACATTGATTTTCAGATTTTGTTTTCTCCCTGTAATGACACTGCTCACCTGTCTTTCAGTTGCATGGGAAAATATCCAGTTTTAGTCTGCTGCTGACAGGTAGCTCTTACCCAGCAGTTCTTACCTGCTGGCAGAACTGGGTCTCAGGGAATCCCTGTCAGCTGCATATTGCAAACAAACATTATGGATTTTAATAAGCAGCTCCATGCCCACATAAATCAGCTATCTGGAAGTAACATGGCTGCTGCCACCCATGGGTTCAGAAGTATCTGGATCCACAAATATCCTTATCCTGCAAGGATCATGTCCCTAGTACAGACTTTGCCAACATCACTAATTGATGATGTGAAAGGAGGTTCTTATATGTTGGTGATAAATTAATCATCTGCCATATAAAGCAGTCTAGTTCAAACTCAGAACCTTCTTACAAAAGAATGAATAAGTTCATCAGCCATTTTCCAATATCAGATTTTCTAATCACTAAGCCAGTCTTAAATCTTTCCCTGTAATTGATTGTATTCTTCCCATGGTTGCATAAAGTAATCCTTTTCCATTGTTCCTTTCTGCCTTTAAATAACTTCATTTTAAAGTTTTTTTTGCAAAACATCAGTTTCTTCATCCTTATTTCTCAAGAGACTGCAGTCAGTTTTCAGAAGGACAAAATAAAGCATCTTAAAGTAAAGTAAAATAATATTACCAAGTATGTGATAGCTCATGTTCAGGGGGAATAAATAAACCCAAGCCCTACACTGGCAATCCTGTTAGTGATGGCAGAGTACCGTGTTTTGTCATCTGTGGGAGCTGAGTTACTGTGGTGGTTGTGAAGGGGAATCATAGAAACACAGAGTTGTTTGGACTGGAAGGGACCTTAAAGCCCATTTCATCCCACCCCCTGCCCTGGCCAGGGACACCTTCCACTATCCCAGCTTGCTCCAAGCCCTGTCCAACCTGGCCTTGGATACTTTCAGGGATGGGGCAGCCACAGCTTCTCTGGGCAACCTGTGCCAGTGCCTCACCGCCCTCATAGCCAGGAATTCCTTACTAATATTTAATCTCAATCTGTCCTGTTTTATTTTAAAATCATCCCCCCTTGTTCTAACACCATCTGCTCTGAAAAACATGAGTTCCTTCTGCCTGAGCTGAGCCCAAGCCGCATTCTTGCCTCTGGCTGGCACATCTTAACTTCTCTGATTTCCAGTACACTTGGAAAGTGAGCAGTGGCATGTGGGACTGTGTGTACCTGTGCCCAAGAGAGCAGGAGGAGCAGGGCAGTAGGAGAGAAATGCAGTTTGGGGGTTTCATTATGCACAAAGTCTTTTGTATTCTCCTGCCTTTCCAAATAACCAGGACCACAGAGTAAAGGAGAAGCACGTGGCAGGGCTGTTTCCCTGTGAGCTGGAGGCATTGCTGGGTTCCTCTCTCAGCCCTGCAGGTCTCTCCAGGTCTCTCACCCCTCTGCTCACTACAGACAGCTGAGAGTTTATTTAGCTCATCCTTCTGAAGGCTTTAGGAGTCTCTGGATTAAAGTGGGGGGTGCCAGATAAGCAGTACAATAACAGCAATAACAATCCAAGGGCATTTGTTAACTCTCTAGGACATGTTTAAGGAGACCTTGGCTCAGCTTACAGTTTTGCAAAATGCAGATTTCAGTTTTAAATATCAATCTTTCCCATTCTCAGAGGAATTATGTGTACCTGGTAGCAAGAACATCAGGAATCTAGGTCTGTTTTTAAAAAAATGGCTATTTTACCAGTGATGGAGACAGCCCTGTCTTTGCTCAGTGGGTTATTTTCACCTCCTGTGTGTTTAAACCCTGGGTTACTGCAAACAAACCCATAACTTCTGACTGTGAGATGGCTGCTGATAACAAATTCAGCCTTTTTTTCTCATGAGCTTTGTGGAGGATGGTAGGTCAGCAGCTGTGGGAAGTTCAGTAATAGCTGGAAGGTGACTCTGAGTGTTGTTTCACTCAAGTCAGTTCTCTTGGAGCATCCCTTTGGAGCCTCCACCAGGAAGATGTACAACAGAACTGAACTCTGAGTACCAATGGTGAAGGTTGTCCAACATCTTCTAAAATAATTTGGGTAAAAATGAAATGCAGACACAAGCTTTAAAAACAGCTCACTCAGCTCTGGCAGCTTCCCAGGTGAACAGCTGGCACTGGTGAGTACAACCAACACTCCCAGTGAACCTTTCCTACTCCCAGCTCCTAAAAAGGTGTGAGCTGTGCAGAAGGTTGATGTACAGGGAGAGGTATTAGAGCTCACTGAGTATCTTCCTTTGTGTGTTAGCTCAGAATTTGATTCAAACCAGGCTTTCTATGATCTACCATTTTATCTTTTAATAGAACCATCCTTTAGGATTAGGAAGATCAGCCTAGTGCTGCCTGCTGAGCAGTGTCTGAAGGGTGTCTGCGTCAGGGGGTTAAATGAAACTGATGGCACTGCCCTTCAACTCGCTCATGTGAGCCTCCTGTCAGTTGTGAGCCCTCTAATTTCATTACTCAGCAAGCTGCTGAAATTGATTTTGGTTCTCCAGCTGTTAGCAAGGGTAAAATTACATTTTTACTAGATTTCTGGCTTTCAGCAAATTAACTTGAAGCCAATCAGGATTCTTTAGGGAGTACAGGAAGGAGAACAATTAGCCAGGCCGTCAAAATCTAACTTAAAAAAAGCTGCCAAATACAAGGCCAGTTCTCTCTCTAAAAGTTTTATATCAGTGTAGTTCCACTTATGTAAATTATTGGTGCAAACAAATATAGAAAAGGTCTTTGCTCCCTTTCTGCAGCATGAATTTTAATATATTTTCTCCAATTAATTGGAATACTTTGCTTTGAGTTCTTATTAGTTGAACATTGCTGTAACCACTCACAAAATCTCTTTCAGATGATGCTCAGGGATATTCCTTTCTTCAGGAATGGATGTGCTTGAGCGTCAAATCCAGTTTGGGACCTTCTTGTATAGAAACTGCAGATCCATTGCCCTGACTGGTACTGGGCCTTTTGTTGGATGGAGATATCCACAGTCAGTTCCAGTTTGGCATTTGGGATACTTGTAACTGAACACTTTAGTTGTGCAGGGAAATGTCTTGGGTTTTTGTGGGCATTTATCCTGTTTTCCTGTCTTTAATGGATAGTTTGGGAAGGAAAGCTCCTGCTGCTTTTTCAATCACCATTTTTGACTCACCCTGTTTTGATACCATAGACTGTCCTGAGGTGACCTCTGCCTCTGCCAGGCTCTCTCTGTTTTCACCTGTGGTCTGTGTTTTGGTGTCCTGTGAGCTGTCCATCCCTACAAGCTCTGCTGCTGCCCTTCCTTGCCACTGTTACCATTTCTCCACCTTATCAGGAAGGTAAGAGGAGTCATCCTGTCCTGCTTCCTTTCCAAGCATATTCAGCCTCCAGACGCATGTCTATCTCCCACATGATGGATCCTTATCTCACTGAGATGCCAGTGTTAGCCTGTACCACTTGGGTCATTGTACTGTTGTGAAGTACATCAAGTGCCACCTTACCCTTGTTTCCAATCTCAAAGCATCCCAGGAGTTGTCAGTATGTATTACTTTGCTTTCACTCTTTCACCTGCCTCCTCTACTCAGCAGTACCTATCTTTATTTATTTGCTGCAATTCTTTCCCCCCCGCTTTTTTCCTTTGATTCTTCTCTGCTCTTCAGGGCAGAGATGTGTCATTTAGTATCGGCATCTTTTTGCAAACTTCTTTCTGCATGTGTCCCCTTCCTTAGCTGAACTCTAGAACAGAAGAAATAAAAAATAATTTAGTCAACATCCAGGATGTAATGTATATCCATGGGGGCAAATGTGCTTAACCACATCTTAACAAATGGAATAAATGGTTTATATGCATAGCAGGAGGGTTGGTGGCACAGGATAGGGGAGGAAGGCAGCCTGGTCTCGGGAACCTGGAGCTTGGAATCCCTAATCCAGGAAGGCAGGTTTGGTTTTTCCCTGGTGGGTGACTCCACCTGAAGCCCGTGGGATGAGGGCAGTGCCGCCAAAGGTGCTCCAGAAGCGCTCAGCAGTGCTTCTCCTTGGCTCCTGGGTGTGCGGGGCTGCGGGTGGCGTGTGCTCAGCACTCCTGGACGGAGTGAAGCAAGACTAAAGTAAAAGCAGTGAAGCCGTGGGGAACCGCTGCTCTCCAGCCTTATCCCGCAGGGCAGGAAATTCCCGGAAAACGGCAAAGTCGGACCGGGGCCGGGTTCAGCTTTTATGCGTCAACAGCGGCATCTTGTGGCTCCTCGCGTTATTGCACGCCCGGCGCGGCTTTTCCGTATTTCCCACAAAATTCTTTAATCCTTTACAGGGATCTCCCAGTAACTCCCGCTCAGGGATGAGAGCGGGAACCCGCCTCATATGGCACCCTTTGCGGGCTTTTAAGAGGAAGGCACAGAGAATATCGAGTTTATCTGGTGTGGAGCGGGTGAGGCCTGGACCCCCGGAGTGCAGGCATGGAGTGTCCCCCGCAGTGGAGGGTACTGGGTCCCCCTCCGTGTGACATGAAGGGTGTCCCCTGACCAGCATGGAGAGTTTCCGCAGTGGAGGGTACTGGGTCCCCCTCCGTGTGACATGAAGGGTGTCCCCTGACCAGCATGGAGAGTTTCCGCAGTGGAGGGTACTGGGTCCCCCTCCGTGTGACATGAAGGGTGTCCCCTGATCAGCAGGGAGTGTTTCCGCAGTGGAGGGTACTGTGTTCCCTCAGTGTGACATGAAGGGTGTCCCCTGATCATCATGGAGTGTTTCCGCAGTGGAGGGTACTGTGTTCCCTCAGTGTGACATGAAGGGTGTCCCCTTCAAAGTGGGGCAATGTGTCCCCTCCTCAGCACGGATTGTCCCGTGCAGTGTGTGGTGATGTGTTCCCCCTCAGCGTGGCATGGAGGGTCCCCTCCTCAGTGAGGGGTGTCTCCTCAGTGCAGGGCCTTGTGTTCCCCCTCAGTGTGGGTTGGCGGGTCCCCTCCTCAGTGTGGAGTGACCCCCTCCTCAGTGTGGGGTGACCCCCTCAGTGAAGGGCAATGTGTCCTCCCTAAGTGTTTGAAGAGGGGTGTCTCCCTCAGTGTGGGGTGATGTGTTCTCCCTCAGTGTGGCATGGGGAGTCCCCTCCTCAATGAGGGACGTACCCCTTCAGTGTACAGCAATGTGGAGTGTCCCCCTCAGTGAGGGGCAGTGTGTCCCCTGCCCAGCATGGGGTGTCCCTCCAACATGGAGCATCCCCTGCTGTGGAGGGCACTGTGTGCCCCCTCAGTGTCGTGCATTGGGTTCCCTCCTCAGCGTGAGGTGTCCCCTCAGTCCAGGGTAGTGTTCCTCCTGCTCCTCTACACAGTGTGCTGGGTCCCCTCAGTGGAGGGGATGTGTTCCCCCTCAGCGTGGGATGTCCCCAGGGCTGGTGCAGCAGCTGCCACAACACCCTGACCTGTGCTGAGGCGTTTGGTGTTCCTGGAGAACTTCTCAAACCTTAACCATGCATCTCATGCTTTAGTGTTGACTATAGACAGTGTAAATTTAGGATAAATGAGTCTGTCCGTAGAGATGGAATACTCAGAGGAACATGGGCACGTGGCCACATAGGTCTTGTCAGAATTGCACTGTAATCTGGTATTTTCCGTGCTGCGAGGCTGCATGTGTAATTGCTTCATCCTTTTCCTTGGGACAGACATGTGCCAAGTACACTGCTGACCCTAGCACATAATTTTTTTTTTCACTAACAAATGAAAATAGTGAGGGGAAAAAGGAGGTATTTCTAAAGGAAACTTTCACTATAAACTTTTAAAATGAAATCCGCTGATTCGGGATAACTGATACGTCCTGCTTCCTTCAAACTGTCACCTTGTGTTACGCACAAGATGTGACCTGTGAGCAGGCATCTCCAGAGCAAGCCAGATTACATCCCCTCACGTCAGAGGCGTCAGTGGTCACTGCAAGCCAGCAAACCCAGATACGCTGTGCAGTCCCTGGCTGTATGGACCCAAGTCCTTCAGCATTTATGCAGTATTTACTGGAACAGGTTCATGCCAAGTGAAAAAATCTGTCTGTTTAAAATGATACAAAATCAAAGCTGTTCCAGGTTGCACGTGCAGAGGGTGTGTTTGGCAATAACAACACAAATAGAACTGGCTGGTGCTCTTTGCGTCGTTAATGCTGTCTCAGGCTTAGGAGCAGCACGTTGACCAGGAGAGGGGCTGGGCTCTGTTCTGACTGCATGAACCCACCCTGGCAGTGCCTGCCCTTCCCTCCAGGAGCTTATCTCACACAGTGGCATTGTCTGAGAGACAGACAATGAGCCTGGGCTGGAGTGGGTGAATGATGACAGCTCAAAGGCTCTTCAGGCCTTTTTGCTCTGGATCTTTGGGGGAAGAAGAATTGGATGTGCTTCAAACCTTTTTATTCCCAGTATGCCCAGCAGGGCAACAATTTCAGTTGTGTGGGCCAAGATAAAGAACTACTTCCAGCATCCCGGAGTCCACCCAAAGAACACCCATTTCTTGCCCTTTTTGTAATCAGAGGGTTCAGCAACTCTGGCAAGGAGCCATGAGGGGAAAAGCAGTAACTCAGGTGGGCCAGTCCCAGGCTGTTTCACATTGGACTAGTCACAAGCAGTACCTTGCAATGTAGGTGAAAAACCAGAGGGAAGCTCTGGCCCACCTGTTCCCAGCAGCTTGCTCCCTCCCTCAGTTGGAAAATCTCAGTTTGTCAAAATATTATTGTCTTCTTGCCTTTTACCATAGTGAGAGTTCCAGGACCTATTACATAAGGGAAATGGTTATCTCAATGGATTAATGCAAGCTGAGTATACAAGGAACAAAATACTAGACAAATATGGGACCAAATATTTTTATGATATGTAGAAACCATAGATACCATATCATATAGATACCATACATATCCTGTGGTATATAATACCATCATTTAACTTGTAACCATCATCTAGGAGCTCCAGAACGAATTGAGTGGGTCTTTCCAATTGTCTATGAAAAAAAGGAAGGTGAAAAATGTACACAGTCAAGGTCAGTTTGCTTTTGTCATGTTTGCCAATGTGATGCTCATTTAGGGAATTAAAGCTACTCATTTCGGGGGGAATCAACCTTCCCCCAGTGGCTGAGCTCTCATCCAGAAGAATTCATCCCTCAAAAATACTTTAAGTAGTTTACAAAATCCATCATGCTTTAAGAGCAGCAAACACAATTCTTCACACAAGTAAAAGATTTAGTAACCAAAAGGTAAAATGAAAACAGACTGTAAGAATTTTCAAAGCCTTTATATGAGTCTGAGAGATGAAAACAGAGAAGTCAATTGTGTAGCTTCCTAAAATGACTTAGAGTAACCCAGAGCAGCAGTGACAGTGGGGTTTGGGTACCACCATGGCAGTGTTAAAGTGATTTAGAGCATTTCAGTAAATGGCAATTTAGCTCTATCTCCATAAACCGTGTACCCAGCTGTGATAATTGCGTGCATGCTCCACATCCAGAGCTTGTTAATGACGAGTCATGAGCTCCTGGAGGATGCTCCTGGGTAACTGGATGACTGGATAGGAGAAGTGATCTAATTGCAGCCTTCCAGTACCTGAAGGGAGCCTGCAAGAAAGACAGAGAGAGACTTTTTACAAGGACCTGAACAGACAGGACAAGGGGTGTGGCTTCAAACTGAGAGAGAGTAGGTTTAGATTAGATATTAGGAAGAAGTTCTTGCCTGGGAGGATACTGAGGCACTGGCACAGGTTGCCCAGAGAAGCTGTGGCTGCCCCATCCCTGGAAGTGTCCAAGGCCAGGTTGGATGGGGCTTGGAGCAATCTGGGATAGTGGAAGGGGGTGGGATGAGATGGGCTTTAAGGTCCCTTCCACTCGAGGCCAGTCAGTGATTCTGTGGTTCTATGAAGTGCAGTTTGTGTTTAGAGCAGGGGCAGGTTTGCATGGATACAGCACTCAGACACTAACTCTGCTGACCTCACTCAGGCCAGTACTAATTTTTTATTTATATTTGAAGATGCTATTCAATGTCTAAAGATTCTAATTTCATTAACATACTCCAAGCTACCATTCTGTGTGGCCATACTCTTATTTTAGAATCTCTGCTCATTATGGAACAGAAATAACACTCTGACATTATCTTTAAAAGCAAGTTCTCAGTGCTTGTGTAAAAGTGGTTCATAGGAAACCCCCCACCTGAAGTCACCTACTATTTATATGCTGTATGTTGGTTACACATAAACACAAGTAATTTACACACGGATAACGTGTCCAAAGAATGTCTCTCATTCTCTGCAGACCCACTGATGAGTATGACCTCTGATCATAATTAATTTTCCAGGAGAACTTGAAACTGCTGTTTAACTTACCTAAGTAATTTCTCATTCTTCCCAAGGCACGTCATTAGAAGACTTCCTTCTTAATTATAAATATAGGAAAGGGTGTGAAAAAGACTTGGACATTGATATATATAGGGGATTGTATGTTCCATTCAGGATCATTGTCTTTTCTATCATTAAAAATAAATCATAACTACTTGTAAACAATTAATTCAATTTCCTTTATTACAGCATAATTTAATTTCTGTTTGCCATGCATTTCCATAACATTATTGTTTTATTCTCTCTTCATAATGTTGAATGAAGAGATGTTTCCCCCCTCCTCTCAAGGTCCCCTTCTGTTTTCTCTCAGTGGAAATAACACACTGCAGACCATCCCCTTGTGAACAGGAGCACTGGTATCTGTTTAGTGCCAAAACCTGCTGCACAGATGGGCTTGCTCATTGTCACGTTGTCCGCAGGTACAAATACCATTTCCTTTGCTCTAGTCTGTGCTGGGCTTAATTTTGTCTGATGTCCTCTCTCTGGAAGGCTTGCTGTTCTACAGCTCATTCAGCATGTAAGATGTGTTGAACATGAGCTGGTAGACCTGCTGTGTTGTGAGCACTTCCTTCCTTTGCCCAGGTGCCAGCCATCACCCTTGCAATCACATTCCTTTCGTGATGGAAGCTGCTGTCAAACTCTCTTGCTGTCAAACTCTCCTCATCAACTTTCCAGGACTGGAGTAGGCTTGTGGAAGGGGAAATGGAAGTTAGAGAACTGGGCCAGGTGGCTCCATTTCTGCTTTTCAAAATCTCTTTTAAAATTAATATAAGACTAACTTTGATCCTTCCTTTTCTCGTCCATGAACTCAGATTCCAAGAGATTCCCCAAATGTTACCACTGGCCCTAAGTGTGGACTAGAAGGCATACCCTACCGGTATTTATGAGAGAAATGCTGTGTACGGCATAGTTACCTATTCAAGCTGCAGAGTTTTCTGAGAAAATTTAGTGTTTGAGAAATTCCTCAGTGGCACTGAAAGGAGAGGAAAACCATGAAACTCCTGTGTTCAGCTCCATCATGAGATGTAAATGTCTACCAGTGAAAAAGGTGTCTGGCTTTGTGGCAGTCCAGGGAGACAAAGGAGCCCTCTTCCATTTGTTCCTCTGCACCAGTTGCATCCCAAAGCTTTCTTCAAGGTTCCCTGTCTCAACAGCTACTCTTTGGGCAGCCACGGCCCAAGCCCTCCAGACTGGACGTGCTTATTTACTTAGTTAATATCTTAATTGCAGGCAGATTATGAGTGCCGGGCACTGCGTATCTTGGCCCAGTTTGTCTCTCAGAGCCATTGTAGTCTGTCACCCTCCATGCTCTGAGACTTCCTGGGGAGCGTTCTCTATTGCTGGGCTATCCTGAAGAGCCTGCTGGGTACAAGGCATGTAAACACTTAGGACACCAGTGGAAAATGCCACTAGGAAACAATGGGAGCCAATTGCTCCTGGGGAAGCTGGGGATATTGTTACTGGGATCTTGCCCAATCCTTTTACTTAACCTTGAGCCATTTACAGGTCTCCAGAGACCTGCCTGGGGACACGAAGAACTGGTTCCCTACGAGTGCTCTACAGTGCAGCATTAAATCTGACAGCAAAGGCAGAAACCCCATGTGTCTGCAGGGCCAGATCTGAGGTGAGAGCAGTTTTTATTTTTGCTAAAGACTATGGTACATATTTCCTTCTGTGGCTAAGAAAACATTCCTTTTGAGAGGACCCAGACTGCCATGTGAGTGGCTATCATGAGCTGAAGTAGCAGCACCAACCCTCTCAGCTGATTGCAAAGGACAGGAAGGGAGTTTTCGTGCAGATGTGGGACTCCAGCACAGGCTGGTTTTCTTTATTTTAGCAGCAGCTGTATTCCCCTCAGTCTGTGTGTGTACACGCGGACTTGTGTTACTCTGCTCACACGTGTGTGTGCGAACGCTGTTGACAGGAGTGATTTCTTGCCATGTAAGGGGTGCTGCTGTGGCGGGTGCTGTGCAGGGCGGTGCTGCAGCGGTGCCGAGCTCTGCCGTCGGGCAGTGCTCACGCCGTGCCCGGCAGCCCGGCAGCCTGGGCTGTGCTGTGCGTCATTCAGCCTTCTCCTGAATACACAAGCGGAGATGAGCGACGTCACCTGGCGTTCCTCAGGAACTCTGCAGCTCTGCTGTGTCCCTGTGATCTATCGATTCAGACCAAGGGCTCCGGGAAGAGACACGGTGGCTACAGATGTGGATACATTATCTCACTCTGTGAGACAAGAATGCAGTTACTTGCGATGATGCTCAGCCAGAAATAATCTAATATTTGAAAGCATGAGGAACCCCTTTAAATTCCTTATTAAAGAAAAAAAAAAAAAAGACAGAGAAGCCCAGAACTAGTTTGCTCCCACCCCACAAGAATGACTCTTTGATTCTAACTGAATGGGAAAATATTGCATCTTTCAATTGAGTAATCTATTGACATTTGTTTCTATCATCTCCTCTGCTCCCCTCCTCTGCTCAATACAAGTGAACCCAGCTGTCCATGTGTGCTGTAGATAGTGTTGACAGTCACTGAGGACTGTGTCTGAGCTTGCACTGCCACAGCTAAGTGGAAGGAGCTCTTTTCTGTGTACCCTTCACACACTGGGCATGGGGGCATGGAGTGTGTCAGTGCTTCCTGAATGTGAGCTCAGGGAGAAGAGGTCAGATAGGCAGGAAAGAGGTGATTTATGGTTCTGAAGAGATACCGTGAACCATCCATGACTCTTACCCAATCCTCATGTGGTGTATGGGAACGTGGTACCTCCTGGCATACATTAACAGCCCCCAACCTCTTCTGACATCACTGTTCAACCTCTGTTGCAACCAGCCAGGCCATGGGCCTTCCTCCCACCCACAGGAAGAGCTAATCTCACAGCCTTCTCCTCCCAAGGCCACAGTCAATGTCTCTCTGTGATTGAGCTGCCAAAGGATGTTCCTGCAAAAGTCTGCTCACGCCCTGTAACTTTTTTGTCTGTTAGCTAAATATAACATGGGTAATAATTCTACTGGCACAAGGTAAATGACCATAATTTTTCTTTACAGAGTCTCTACTGGGATCCTGTATTATAATATGGCTTCAGAAAAGGGACGTATTTCAGGTGTGTGTCTTGATGCCATATTGCACTGTGCTGTTACATGCTGTTTAAATCAATACAGTTATGCACTAAATACTCTCAATATGAAATGATCTAATTTGTTTAAAAGGATATTTTTCTAGGTATTTGTATCTGCTGCTGTCCACGTCAGTAACTCATACTGCAACATAAGATTTAACCATTCTCATGTTTTGAGAGGGAAAAGAATTACTGCTCTGGAATAGAAAATGTTTGCATACAATTAATATAGAACAGATAATGCTGATAAAACATTTAATGAAGTGCTTTTAAATATGATTTTTTGGCATCTTCATTTGTACTGTGCCCATAAACCCCTTCTCTTTCTCTTTTCTTATAAAGTAAGTTTCAATGTTCAGTCTCTTTAGGCAGCTCCAAACAGTCTGAGTGCCACCTACCAGGCATTCGCACCAATGTGAAATGCTGCAGCAAAAAGTTCTTTTGGCTCGAGATTGAAAGCAAGCAAGATTAGTCTTAGAGGTTAGCCTTACCTAGCAAAAACTAAGTGATTTTTTCGTCCATTTCTGCCCTAGAAAACAGCCTTTCTACTAACTGTTTCTGCCAATGTGATTGCCATGTTCAAGAGAATATCAGCTAAAATAGGAAACAGGTCCTGGACAATTTATGTGTTCTGGGGCACAGACAGGATCAGGCTTCCTGCAGAAATGTAAGAGCGATGGGTTTTCTTTTTTTTAATGTTTGTTGTTCTGCAACCTGCTATTCAATGTCCTAAGGGATTTGTCAGGAAGTGAGGGGTGCGGCATTCCCTCCTCTGTCTGGTTGCATTAGCATCCTCAACTCCCACCTCGAAGGAGGATGCTTTGACTGCCAGACTAGTCTGGGCACGGGCAATCCCCACCCCTCCTGCAGATCTCTGGAGTAAATAACTTTCATTAGGCCAGAGAGAGGGGAAGGAGTGAGCACGGCTGTGAGAGGAGTTGGTTGGGAGGAGAGATTTCAGCTCCCTGTGCCCAGTGCTGGTTCTGCCCTTCAGCTGTGTTGCATATCCCACAGAGCAGGAGCTCCGGGCTCTCCCCTCGCCGGGGGTGCTGCAGTCCCTGCCCTGCCCAGTAACACCACTGCTGAGCAGTGCTCTGGCCCTAGCAGAGGGCAGGGGAGTGTGACTGCTCAGAAAACCCTGCCAGCTGGGACTTAGGGATGGTGCTGGGGGTGAGGAGTGGACACAGGATCACTGCTGGCATGAGTGCTCTAACCACTTACCTTTCCACCTCTGCTTCCAACAAACTGTCCTGTTCAGGTTTTTAGGAATAATAGGTCAGGGGGCTTCATTTGTAAAAAGTTCTGGACTATGTTTCTAAGTGGATACCACTTTACTGTAAATCTTACATGTTGTGGGAGAGCTGGGATTTAGGACATCCTAAGCTGAGGTTTTATTGCATTCTTATCAGTAACTATAAACCAAGCCTGGCTTCCCGCTCAGTTGCTGGCTGAGCTTGGACTGGGAATTTTTAAGCACCTACTACATAGGGAATCTATGACCCCAGCTTAGGGTTTCAGTTTTCATTCTGGGGATCTAAGTCTCTGTACTGCTGTATCCTTTTAGGATCTAGTAGTCTCTAGTGGTGCTGTTGACCTGTGTTCCTGCTCTGAAATAAAGCACAGGTGCTGTTCTACACCCAGCTAAGTTATTCCTCAGAGAGACTCCTCTGCAGTCTCTCGTTCTCATAGTGGCTAGTAAAAAACAATTTCACACCTGAACAAGCATTTAATTTTCACAGTATGTCTAAGAACCTTCAGAGAGCTCTTTTCCTCCTCTCCAAACAGACCAAAGATCAGCTCTCATGGGTGTACAGGTCTTCCTAGCTCAGTCATCGTGCCATGCTAATATATACCTTCTAGATAGAAGCTCACATTCAGCCAGCTCCAAAGAAGCAAGGTCCCTAAAGAATTGCTGTAATTCACGTTCCCAATGTTCACTATAAAAAGAACAAACCGTATGTCTCTGATTCTTCTAATTCTTTCATGTGCTTTCTTTTAGAGAAAAAGGGGGTTCATTTTTTTGCCCTCTCAGAATACCTGTGTAAACATCCCAGAAAGGAAGAATTTCCCTGAGAAGCTGTTCCTTGGTGTGTTATTAACCCTGGAGTACTTGCTCTGATGGAGGAATGAGAATTAATTGGCTGGTTGTGAGCTGAGAATGCTGGCAGAGGAGATTCTTTGTCATGTCAAAGGCGATAAGTTCTGATATATTGCACACTGCTGCAACAAAGGATTTGGGGCAAAGGAATTGTGGTTTGTACAGTGATTGTAACATTTGAACCAGTGTAATGGTTTTGTCCACACTGCTTTCCTGACTTGTGTGGAGGTTTTCAACATGTCCTAAACAATACGGGTGTAACACTGCTGGAGCTTTAGGGTCCAGAAGAGTCCACAAACGTGCAAGTTAAAGGGCTTATGTTAATTTGGCTTAGTGTATTTGGCTAATTTCTCAGTGTTGAAAGGCTGTGTGGATCCTGCCTCTTGTGGATAAGCACTGTCTTGTTTGGGCAGGCTGCCCATTTCCAGTTACATAACCCTGGTTCTCTGTAGAACTGGCTGCAGCCTGGGTGAACTAATGCTAAAGGAATACGAACTCACCTAATCCCACTTCTGTCCTTCAGAACGTGTCTGCTGAAATGAACCCCGTGCTCTGCTGGAAATGGAGCTCCGGGAATGCAGCAATGCCTTCTGCCAGCCCAGAGCCAGCCTCAGGGGCTGGTTGCTGCTTCCTAAAGCTCAGGAGCCAGCCCCAGGTGAAAAGAAACAGGAGGGCAGCACTGAGTAGCTGAAGGGCAGGGAGGCAAACTCTCTGGAGCAGCTCAGAAATGAGCCTTTGGTGTAAAGGTTGACTGGTGACAAAGAGGATACAGAGCATCTTAAATCTTTAGCCAGACAGACGCCCTGGCCTGAACACAGGCTCTGTACTTGTCTGGAAAGCATGAAATCCATGGGAGAGATACCAAGTGGTTGAGCAAAATAGATGTTGTTTTTCTCTGTAGGCCATCATCACACTAAAGGTTTTATTTTCCTTTTTGATAGTATCAGCCCTGAGACACTGAGAGGAAGCAAAACCACGTGAAATTCTTCTTCACGTTTCTTCACTGCATAGTTTTAGATGAAAAGAAATGTAGATACAATGGTTGTAACATTGCAATAGTCTTGCTAGCATTGGTATTCCTGGGAAACACAAAACGGAACTCTTTGGGATAACTACTGCCTTGCCAACAAGCAAGTTGTGGCAATACTGACTGTGCTGCAAACAGCTCACCTCCTTCAGTATCCCTGCAGAAGAATGAGGGCTCTCAGAGTAGGCTTTGGGCATGTTTAAATTGCCCACTTCAACGTGGGGCTGGGGGTAAACATTCTGAGCAATATTGTTAGCACATGGGTTGGTTACAGTCCTGGTAGGTCAGACATTATTGTAACAGGTACTAATATTTATTTTGAAATAAACTTTTGGATGAGTGACATCAGCAAAAAAATGTGGAGTTTTGAACATTAATTTGGCCAATGGATTGCATGCATTGTGTGAGTTTCTGTTTTCAAAATGACAGATGTCACAAAACAATAGTCATGTAGAATGCTAACATGAACCAGATAAATGCAGCTAAAGCTGTCACCCTGGCTAGTCTCTGGCCTGTTCATAGATACTTTGATATGAAATTGAAGTTCACCAAGATTCATTGATGAGGAACTGCAGAATTCTACTTCATCCATCAGATGACAGGCAGTCAGTTCTGTGGGCATGGAGAAGGTGCAATTCAAGAAGCCTCCTCTTGATTCTCCTTTTTCCCCACTCCAGTTTGACTCAGTATCTTGCACATTTCCTCTCTGTAAGAAGCAGATATGCTGGAGAATGCTCTCTCCCTCAATTAGTGTGGAGACAGTGAGCACAATGCTGCCCTTTCCTCTCTGCCGTCAGAATCAAACTGAGAACACTTCCGGGTATTGATTTCCAGGGCTCTTTATGTTTAGGAGTAGTGAGATTTGACAAATTATTTGCTTCCCCCACTGGCTTTATCAGTAAAGCTGTCCTAGTTTGACTAAGTGCCAAGCTGTTTTTTGTAATCCTAAGTGATGGGAAATGGACCAGAGACATTCTGATTGAATGGGTGAGAAGATTCACTAATGAACTGGAAGACAATAATCAGTACAGAACCTGCCACTTGCAGAATACTTATAGTTTGTGGAAATTCTAGGTTTTTACCATTATATTAAAAATATTCTGTAATTGTCTGGAGGAACTAATATTAAAGATCAGCCCAGCTTTTTGGAAGTTTGCCATAATAAAAACTATAATGAAGATTATTATTATTATTATCAATTATTGAAACTTATTCAAGATGCCTCCAATCTCCCTCTTCATGTCCACTTATGGTAAATGAAGGGAATAATTTTACAGGTGGCTATAACTAATTTTAGTAATATAATTATTAATTCCCTTTTTTCCTTCCCCTTTTCTGCATCCCTGTGATTAAGCATTAAGTAGAGAATGTTTAAACATTCCCTTTGGAAAAAAGTGTGTCATGTGGTGGGACAGGAATGGGAAGCTGGTGCCCTGCTTTTGGTTTCTTATTGTATTTTGTGTAATCGTGGCTCTGGGCACAACAGAAGTTTATCCAAAGCAACAATTGTGTTGGTGTGCAGGTATGGGTGGCATTTCCTGATGGCTCACAAGGATCAATCAAATGTTTTAATGTTCCCAGCTAGAGCCAAACACAACCCTCCCTTTTCAGTGAGTTGTGTGAGATCACAGAAACTCCCTTTACTGTTTCAGTCATTCTGGTGACACTCAGAGGAAAAGTGAGCTCATAGATTAGTCTTTGGGCCCAACCAAGGCTTCACCTGGACCAGCTGGGAAGTATTCAGTAGCATAATTCAGTTGATTGAAGGTGAAATATTCAGGAATAGTAGGTGAAACAAGAACAGATTTTGACCTGCTATAAGATTTTTCTTATTTTTTTTTAATACTGACCATTGCTGTGGTGTTGGAGGAGCCTCCACATTTGAACAGTTATACTCCAGACTGCAAGGTCTATAGAAGTCTGACTCCTTTCTGGATATCTGTTGCCATGCCTCTGTCATGCTTCATGTGCGTGCTTCCTTGTTGGTATTTGATTCTGAAATCAGTCTCACCCCAGGTGTCCACTGGCTGTGCAAAAATCCTACTTTCACCTGTGCAACTGTGAACAACCTTCATAAAATTGTGACTTCTTGGGCAGGCAAGGGCAGCCAAGATTTGGTCATTCCCTTCTGAAAGGAAGAGATGCATTCTGAACCAGAAGGAAGGTTTGGGGCTTATCTACACTGTCTATTCAGAACATTCCATAGGGATGTGTCTGTATTCCATGCAACGAGCAGAAATGATGATCTCTTGCATTAGAACAAGCTCTGGGCACAAGAATTTTTGTGTCTGTTTGCTTCTCACAGTCATGCTCATAACTTGATCCCATCTCCTCTTGCTGCCTTTTTGCTGGAAGCCTCTCTCTTGGCCCATTGTTGTAGACACTTCAATTTTACCAAAAAACTTCTGAAATCCAAAACATCTAAACAAACATGGGAGCTGGGACCAGGACCTTGTCTAGCCCTAACCTCTCCAAAGGGATTATGGTGAAAAGAGCTTGTCCACCTGTGAACCTTGATTTATGTGCCACTCAGCATCTCTTCCATGGGAGGGTGGAGGGTGTCAAACACCACCTGGTCAGCAGAGTAACAGTTTGTATCCACGTCCTGTGTCCACGTGGGCTGAGTGCTGCTCTTGCATTGTTTTGTTCACAGCACTGGGTGCTGGGAGCAATAAGCTCTTGAGCTCCGAGTGAAAGAAACTCCTTTCCTCACCCATTGTTCTGCAGAACAAAATGAGGTACTCTCCTAGGCTTTGTCAAAGTGGAACTTTGGTGTAGAAATAATTACCATTCATCTTCTTGCTGTGGATTTTTAACCCTCTTCTTGGTAGTTAGCATATCCATAATGACAAGGGACAAACTAACATGGACTGCTCTCTTTGCATGTGCTTCTTTTTTAATAATGAGAAATTGGGTATTTCGAGAATTAGAGATTTCACAGTGTCATAAAGACTTGAAAATGTGATTTTGAGGTTGAAAAAATGGCAAAAATCCCCTAAGTTTATTATTTAGAAACAAAATCACCTTCACAGAGAAGTGAGGATGGTGAAGCCACAGGATGCCCAGAGCAGCTGTGGCTGCCCCATCCCTGGAAGTGTCCAAGGCCAGCTTGGGCAGGGCGTGGAGCAACCTGGGATAGTGGAAGGTGTCCCTGCCCATGGCAGGGGCTGGAACAAAATGAGCTTTGTGGTCCCTTCCCATCCCAACCCTTCTGTGATTCTATGATTCTATGATTATGTTGTTTTCTGAGGATCATAGCAAATGGATTCCCACTACTAAGAGAGCATTTCTGTTTACACTTAGAAGGCAGTGGCTTTCCTGGTTTTCAAGAACAGTTTACAGGCTGAAAACCAGGAGTGATGTAGAAAGAGTGGATCAGGTATTACTTAAAAATCTCATTAATTGTAACCTCTTGCCTGAAATGAGGAAGGAGAAGACTGTAGGGTTGCTCCTCAGCCCTGGGCTGGTGCAGATGGTCTCCTGGAGTTTGCTGCTGAATTGGGGTATCTCAACAGCAGCTGCAGTACTGAGCAGTTTCCCTGCCTTTTAGCTGTGATTCCAACTACAGTTCCATGCACCACTCTGTGACTTGTCCTACTCAGTACCATGGCCCCAAATCCCACACTGAAAAATTTCTTCAGCCAGTAACTGAGAGTAAGGGAAGATGTGTGGAATGGGACCTATCCTTCCACACAGGATGTGGAAGCAGGAAGCGGGGGGGTGGGGGTGTGACAGAGAAAGACAGAAAACAGAGAAGGTTTTAATGTTAGAAGGAACATTGCCACAGGGGGAAAAACACATGAGAAGGTTAAACCACAGGTTGAAAAGCACCGACCGGGAGTGACAGAAGAAATCCTGAAGAAACCCCACCTATATCAGGTAGAGTGTGTTGGAGAGAAGAAAACAAATAAGTCTTGGCTCTGTATGGCCTGACATGGGCAGCAGACAGCAGGCTAAGGGTCAGCTGGGGGAACGCAGTGCCCAGGCAGAGCTCAGGAGTGACAGCCTTGTCTGGGGTCAGCTCTGCAGACAGAGCCCAGCGGGGAGGGCTCCCTCCACTTGTCCTGCTTGCCTCTTCTGCTGGTGACAGCATTTAACATCCCTGTGCTCAGGTGTAAAATCCTCCAGGCAGGCCCCACCCACGCAGGGGGAGCAGTCAGGTGCAGGCCTGCACCAGCCACAAAAAATCTGTTCCTGCCTGGAATCTGAGCTCACTCTCTCTGCTACAAGACACACTTCTAGCAGGGGAAAACAAGTACTTCAGAGAAGGAAAATAGTCACATTTTTTTCTAAGTCAGAATGTGCCAGTAATGCTTGTGAAGTATAATTAGGGTGTGCAGTGTGTACACAGAGTCCCCTGCCCCCTCTCATCTGGATCGCGAGGCCACAGCAAATGTCACTGAGCACCCCCAAAAAGACAGTACAGGACAAGCCACTGTGGGAAAATGCACTTTTGTAGTCACTTTGAAAGGGTTTAGGTGAGAAAAGAAATTTCTTCCAATAAGAAGGGGTTGTGTTTTATAAGAGAAAACCCTGATTAAGGGCTGTAGTTCCTTTGGCATCACCAGTTAAATTACTGCATTGGTAGGCCTGTACATAGAATCACAAAGCCATGGAATCTCCTGAGCTGGAAGGGAACAACAAGAATCATGGATCCAACCCCTGGCCCTGCACAGACCCCCCAACACTCCCATCCTGTGCCTGGGAGCGTTGTCCAAAGGCTCCTGGAGCTCTGGCAGCCTTGGGGCCGTGCCCATTCCCTGGGGAGCCTGTTCAGTGCCCCAGCACCCTCTGAGGGAAGAACCTTATCCTGATACCCAACCTAAACCTCCTCTGATACAGCTTCATGCCCTGACCCAGCTTCATGCCATACATCTCCAAAATAATTCAGAAAGATTCAATTAAATTCTGTCTTCTATGTAAGGCTTTGAAAATGTCACTTGAAAGTGACTTTTCTTCTTAATGAACTTATTCAGTGTTGAGAAGCATTTATCTCAGAAATTCTGTTTTATTAATAGTTTATTACTTTATCAGACATAAAAAATGATATTATTTTGTTCTAATTTTACAAATATAGTAGTTTCTGCTTGTGACCCGTCTTGTTTTTGTATGGTAGCCAGCCAGAGGAATAGGCCAGAATGTTTTGGTTGGTGCTTTTTGTTTAACTCTGCCTTGACCTAGCCTCCAGTTAACCCGCAGTTAAACCACTGGAGGGCAGGATAGAGACAAAGGAAAGTTCTTTCCAAAACGGGGCTCTACCTGGTGCACAGATTTCTGTGTGCAGGACATTTATTTTCAATATTCTGCAGCCCCATTTCTACTCCTTGTGATTAAGGCCTTATACAGTGAAATCTTGGCACAGGTAACCAGAAGAAAAGTCCTTTTGTTTTGAATAAGAGTCAAAAGTTTTTATTTAGCAAATTATTTTTATAAGTCTGATGAATAAGCTTCCTTGAGAACTCAGGTTATATCATAGAATCATAGAATGGTTTGGGTTGGAAAGGACCTCAAAGATTCTCTCGTTCCAACCCCCCACCCTGGGCAGGGATGTCACACACTAGCTCAGTTATATTGCAAACCAAGCAAAACCCAGAAGCATCCCTTGGACAGCAGTATAAGCATAGGCTTCAGCTGAATGCTGGCATCACAGGCAGCTTTTGGGAGTCAAAAATAGGTGTCCATTTTTGTAATTCACTTTGTTGGTAGGAAAATACATGAACCGCAGAGATTAATTAATTTCTCTAGTTGCATAAATAAACCACTATTGTATATCTTGCTACAAATATCAACCTTTGATGCAATGGTTCCAGTACAGCTGTAGGAACTCTCTTGTCTCAATGTATCTGGTAGTTTTTCTCTTCTTCCAGTTATTTATAAGTAAAAACTTTAGGTGCTGTATTGATCTTTGTGAGTTGCTGGAGGGGAGGTTTTTGTGGAATTTTTTGGTTGATTGATTTGTTGGTTTGTCAGGGCTTTTTTTGTGGGGTTTGTTTGGTTTTTGTTTGGTTTTTTTTAATGGAAATCTATTCTGCTCAGCAGCAGAGACATGACTAAGAGCACTCAGCAAAACCTTGCTAGCACTCTCTAACATGAAATGACACAAACAGTGAATGGTCATGTCACTGCATCCAGTTGGTTGTTAGTACAAATGAATGTCCCAAACATCTGTGATCCCCACCCCAGGAATGACTCATGGAAAGAGTAGCCCTTGGAGAGGATGTGCCAATCTCAACGGTGCTTGTGGTGGAGCACGCAGGAGCAGGGAAGTGACATGGGTCAGCATTCAGAGAGCGGGGTTGAGGCTGGTGGAGGGCCTGGTGAAGTGCCACTAATCCAGTGGTGTGGTTCTCACTCCTTGGGAAAGACAGGACAGTCCCCTGAGTCCTGCTTTGCACCAGGGATTGCTGTATTTATTGTGATACGTTCTAGCTTCTTTTTTTCGTTTGTTTTAGTGCCACAAATGCAGTGCCTTCCCTTTTGACATGCTAACCAGCAGATGCCAGTGGGCCTAAGGGGTACAGTAGGGAGTAGGAAAGATGTTGATGCTGAGGAGATACTGATGCAGTGCCTCAGTATCTCCTCAGCAGGAAGAAAGCAGCTGATGCCAGCAGGCACAGCTCTGTTACAAGTTCAGCCTCTGTACCTGGGCCTGCGTTGTTTCTGTTGAAGTGGAAGGAAACTCAGGTTCAGCTAAGCAGTGAAGTGTTTGGGTAACAATGAGTGCATCATCTTCCTCTATTAAATTTAAAAAAAAGAAAAGAAAAAAATGTCTAGACTGGGAAATAAGTGAGGTTATAAGGTGCCTCAGGTGATGAGTGCAATAACATTGATTTAACCAGCACATACACCGGAGACAAAGCTGATCCCTTTGCCGAGTACTTTCCTTGATCTCAGGGAGAGTAAGGCTTCCTGTGACTTCTGACAGCTTTATAAAACCTTGCCTAATTAATATTCTAGACAGTGTTTAAAATATGTTAGTTAAGGTTTGTGAACTGACCTGTTCTATATTCCCACCTACTTTCCTGCCAGCTCTCCATGCAGTTCAGTAACCCAGCATCTTCCCTGAGATTGTTCCACGCTTTTGGTCCCACTTTGATCTGGGGCTTAGTGCAGGTGAGGTGTCAAGTGGCTGGAAGAGAGGCCAATCCTAGTGAAAATGCATATCCTGTGTCCCACTCGCCTGGGTTTGTTTATCTGCAAACAGAAGCACTCCTTTATATCCCAGGACAGCTCTTATAAAGGGGCTTAGGAGCTCTGGATCTGTCTTGTCAAGGCAATCCGGAGGCAGATGCCAGCCAAGAAGAGAACTTGATGAAATGCTTGATAAGTCAGATCAGCTGCAGAGACACCACAGCTGCACCTGGCTCCACTCCGGCCCTCCCAGGTGAGGGCCTGGTCCCTGGGAGCTCTCCCCAAGCAGGGAGCAGAGGGACAAGCACATATTTCTGCCTCATTTTGCTCTTGCTCTTACATTTCCATTACTAGCCCAGTTTATGTTTTTGTCTTTCATTTCACACAAGGTGGAAGAATATTTTTGTTAGCCAGCTAATTCTGTGCTTCTGGAGATCCTGCTTCCATTCTCAGCAACCTGCCTGCTTTTTGCAAATTAAGAATACCAAGAGAATATAACAATGTGTTGTCCTTGTGGTGAAGGCAGCATTTAAAGCACAGAACAGCTATTAAAGACAGTAAAAAATGCAATTTTGATGTTTTCCAATTTTTATTATGGTAGACAGGTAGTTTCATGTTAGAGATAAGCCTATCTGTAAGTGAAATAATTACTCTTTAATTAAGGTAATTATGAAAACAGGAATGTAAATACTCAAGGTATAGTATGCCTCAACATTTTTCCTTTCACATTATCCACAAACTTATCTTGCATACCTAAACCCTGTTTTTACTTGAGGATTACAACAGTGTGTGCTCAAAACTGAAAACAGCGTAAGCAATTAAACTGTATGTAGACTGTTAAGTTTAATAGCTGAGAAAGACTTCTTGTTATAATTTTCCTAATTTCTTCAATCCTTATCTTTTTATCTTATTTTCTAAGGAACTAGTGGGATTCTCCCACCAGTCTCTGGTACTGAGCTTATTTCCAGCCTGATTGGGTCAAGGGGCAATGATCTCAAAGTTCCATCAGGGTTCACAAAAATACCTGGTCAAAGGTAAGAGACTCCACTAGTACTGGAAAAGGCAGTAGCAGAGACTGAACTCTTATTAGAGAAACAGGTGGAAAATGTTCTGAGTGCCCCAGCTGCTGAAAAGTTTTGTACTGTGGGACTGCAGAGACTCCAACCACGGACCAGCAGTCAGGTGCCAATCAAACAGCAGTAGGTCTGCTGCTGCTGGAGTTGATTATTTCATCTATCCTGGTAAGTTGTAGCAAAATACAAATCTCTTGTGTGTCTTCTTAATATATAAGCTTACCAAACACAAAAATGCAACAGCAGTTTTGTCACATCATTCTATTCTGACAAAAGACAAATTAAGACAATAACCAACTCTTTGTGGTCACAGAGCCCATTATTTCTAGGCTCGTTTCTGTTCACTGCACAGTAGTGAACAAAAGTTATTAGAGAATTATGTCAGTTTTGTGATTTTATTTTATTATTTTTTGTAATTAAAAAGAGAATCACACATATGGAATTAATGGTCTAGAGAAATACTTTTATGCCCAACTGCTATTTTGTCTCTTCATGGAAAGTCCTTTCTCTGATGTGTCTGTGCTGCCCATGCTGTTCCTCTTTGAGTCTCACAGTGCTGTTCCCTGTTAGTAATAATGATTTTCTGAGCCAGTTGCTTAATTTTCTTTGCCCCCCTTTATTCAGGTGTATATGACACTGCAGAATTTGAGATGGGGGATCAATGCCATGAGGCCACAAAGCTGTGATTCCTGGCACAGTTGCTGCGATGCTGTAGGAGAGTATTTCCAAATACTTGGAAGCTCTATGGCACATTCATAATGTTCTGTTATCACAGTTTGTCTCTGTGCTCTGCCTGTGCTTGTTTTAGACAAATATAGTGCTGGTGTGGGAGTTGCAGACTCTGGTGCCAGCACCTCTCTCATGCACAGAGGGTGTAGGAAATCCCTGTGACTCCTGTGGCACTGGAAATGAAAGCTCTGGGGCTCTAAGGAAAATGAAATGTGGTAAAGACACACATGGAAGGAGAAAAAACACAAACAAAAGCAAAGGCAGCACCTTTGCAGTATCAGTATTGCTGCACTTCACCTGTTGTGGGACTCTTTGCTGCTCTGCTGAACTACATGAATTGGAACAACATCCTCTTGGTCTTGTAAGGCACCAAATGAATCTGGAGGGGATGCTGAGTACCCTCAGTGCCCATTGGAAAGGGAGATTATATCAAATCAGATAGAGATAAGAGCTCTCAATACCTTAAAATTCCAGTTATCTGATGGCTTGTTCAAACTGGGAAACTCAAAGTTAGGTCATGATCAAAACATAAATTCCATGAGTGGAATTGCCACCTGTACAGAATTAGCACTTTTAAACTATTGAAACAGAGAATCATTGGGGCATTTATTGCACTTCAGCAAATGTAAAAGGTGTGTTCAAACCCACTAATTCAGTATAATGCAATTTACTTCCCTGTTTGTTCTCTGGGAGCTCAATCCCACTGGCAAGCGCACTACTTTCTGTGAAATGGAGATGTCAACTTCTAGTTCTGCAGAGCTTGGAGACTCAAGTCTGCTGGACAACCCCTTGACCTCATGGTCTCACTTTCAGCATAGATGGAACAATAATTTTGGCCACTTCACACAGGTTAGAGATGTTCCTGATGCTTTCAAATAAAAGTGTCTCTGATTGATGATGCAATGACCCAGTGAAGAATTGTAATGTCCTTTCTTGGAAAAAACTCCCCAGTTTGAATCAAGTACACACAGTGACACAGATCTGTCAACACTTCAGAACCAGTGCATGGCCCCCCGAGTGCTGTCCAACAGCACTTGGGATGGGATTATGTCAGTAAAGGCTTCCCTTGACTTCAGGGGGATTTGGATTAAGCTTTAGAATTACATTAACTCTTTTGGTTATTGATATGTTGGTTCAATGGAAAATTTTTAAAGGTCTCTTTAGAAAACCATTCCAGTACAGACAAAATGAGGAAATATTTCATGTCTCCAGAGGGTCTGACTCTGGGAAGTTCCCACTCTGATTACTGCTTTGTTAAGGGTAAAATGTTCTTGCACAAGTTACGATGATGAATCCAAAAACATTCTCTGTAGCTTCTGGAGGCTTTTAACTTACTAATTGAATAAGGAAGATGAGCAGGGTGTCCTTTCATTAGAAGAATCTTTGTTTGGACTGCACACTAAGCAAACTCTTCATTGGAGCAAACTGGTCATCCTCACATTTGTAAAGAAAAGGAAAGAAATCATAGACTCCCAGAATGGTTTGGGTTGGGAGGGACCTTAAAGCCCGTCCAGTGCCACTGCCTGCCGTGGGCAGGGACACCTCCCACTATCCCAGGTTGCTCCAAGCCCCGTCCAGCCTGGCCTGGGACACTCCCAGGGATGGGGCAGCCACAGCTGCTCTGGGCACCCTGTGCCAGGGCCTCCCCTCCCTCCCAGGGAAGAATTCCTTCCCAATATCCCATTTAAGCCTGCCCTCTGGCATTGGGAAGCCATTCCCTGTGTCCTGGCACTCCAGGCCCTTGTCCAAAGTCCTTCTCCAGCTCTCTTGTAGGCCCCCTTCAGTTACATGTTTTACTTAATTCACATGTATATATTTTACTTTATTCTCAGTGATACCCTCTGGTCCATTATTTGAGCTTGTAAGTTATTTATATTTAACTATTTTTGTCTAAGAGTTGCTATCTTTCAAATGGGAAGTATGTGGACTATAAATATAATCCAGTACATTTTTAAGGTATAATTTCTGAGTGACCAGGCAGTTTCAGTTCCTGTCTAAAGGAGCCTGATCTCAGCTGTGGTCTTGTCACTGAACTCCTGAAGCTGCTCCTTGAAATCTGCCCTCCACAAATGTTGTCTCAAAGTTCAATAATTTGAATTGTAGAGTGTCTTCAATGGTTTTATTAAATCATATTGTACTACAGAACACACTCTTTTCTGTTTTAAAGATGAGTTTTTCATGGATGTAACCATTCATATTTACTTATGAAAAACAGATACTTAAATTCTCTTAGCAAAAAGTTTGAGGATTCATTTTCAAATTTTCAAGCCTTGAGATTCTGTCTCCCAAATGCAAATAGTAATCCATCTGTCTGTTTATACCTGTATTTATATATAGACATCCCTTTTAAGCGTATCTGATGAGCTTTTGGGAATTGCCTCATGACTTTTGAAAGTGTGAGGGGTTGGCGATACTGCAGAAGAAGCAAATTAATCAGATCTGTTGAAAAGAATTTCTAGCTTTGTATCTAGGACAGTGCAAACACTTGCTAGTGCTTTGCTTGGCTGCGAGGTGAGATCCTGAGTGTTAACATTTTCTGCTGCCTGTCTCCCTGGCTGAGCTGGAGCTGCTCGAGGGTGGCAGCGTGGCCAGGAGGGAACGCGTCAGCGCTGTGTGTCAGTGCCCTGCTGCTGCACTGCTCCCTGACATTCACTGAATACCATGGCTTGTTAGTACGTGCCCAGGGCAGGAATGAAGGAAGGGGGAATCTTTTCCAGATCAAGATAATCCTCAGAAATTTCAGGGACAGAATTCTTGAAAACCAAGTGCTGGGGTGAAATTAGAACCTAATTGTTTTCTGGAAATTCAAATCAGAGGAGAGGATCTGACTGCAAAGTACAACATGCAAAGTTTTGAACAATGTCAGTTATGCAACCTCCTAACCTGTATATCCAAGCAGACAAATGGGGCATCTGTAAAAGCAGCCAGCAATTCAAAATGACTCCAGATTGGTAGTGACAGCCAATTTTTAAATTTTAAAGGAAGTTTAGTGAGTTCTGTAAGGCACGTCATTCTGGATGCTGTTTGCAGAGCACAGGTATCCTAACCTAGCCGTTACTGTGTCACTAGATGTTTTTTTTATTGACACTTGACAAAGCAGCCAAATATATAACGATGCCCAAAGAGTATGGGCTGTGCAGTGTGGCACTTACCGTTCAGTGTCAGGACAGACAAAATTTCTCTTGGTAAGCTTTACCTCTCCTGGTGTCCTTGCTGTCCTCTGAGGGTATAAGCCAAAGAGCTTCATTTTAAGGCTCTTATTAAACCAAAGAATGAGCTTTTTTTTTGTGAGGTCAGTGTTGTTTTGCACTAAATGCTCTAAATCAATAAACTTGATGCCTCAGACAGTTATTGTGCCCAGGGCAGCCTTCTTGATCATTTTAGGCCTTGTTAATGGAGTAGTCCCTTGAAAGTAACACTTGAATCCTTCTCACAACTACTGTATTTTCACTTCATTACATTATGATCCTTTTATTTAATGAAAGAAAAGAAAGGGTCCATGTCAGACAGCTTCTGAGCTGGACAGCAGTATCATTACTGTTGTCCTCTCTTCTTGGGAGACTTATGCATCTTGTTTCCATGCAATTGCCTCTGTGACAGTGCAGCCACCTTAACCCTTTGCAGCAGGCTCACTTGCAGTTCAATAGGATAATTGATCAGCAAGGGTACAGCAGGCAGGTGGGAATAGTCTGGAATTTACCTGAAAGGGAAAAGGATTAAAGAAACCTGGGTTCTTGTGTTGGACTATGCCTCCTTTCCTGTGACTTTTTTGTGGTATTTGTGGTGGTGATGTGGTTGGTGTCTAACTGCTGCAGGGTTGTCTTTAAACAGAACACCAGAATGGCCCAGTAACTCACTTTCTAACAATCTGGTTGGGATAATTCATTTTACTTCAGTTGAACATCTCTCTAGATGTTGGTAGTAAATGTATAGAACATCCTGTGCCTTGATGAGTCTGTGCTTGTGTTTCTTCCTCAGTTTTCATCTGGAATTAATCCTGCAATGGGTGGCTCAGTTTTATGGTCCTTCACTGCATCTTCTCCACAGTAAATAAGGAGAATGCCAATCAGGATGCACACCTGATACCCGGTCCATAACGCCAATGGATTCTAGTTTTATTATTTATTACTGACCATGATATTTACCAAATGCATGACCTCTGACAGGGATTTTGTAATGTGGACCCTTGGATTCTATTCCCTGAGGAGTCCTGATTCCACTTGTGAAGGTGTGCAAGTTGTTTTCCTCCATATGCTTTAATTTTCTTGTTTGTAAATTAGGATTCCATATGAATCTACTCTTATAAAGCTGTTATTCCACTGTTGTCAGCAGAATAAAATACTGATTGCTAATTTCCATCAAATAACTCCATATTGTATTTGTGGGATAACACTTTTGCCATTTATCTTCTGTGATAGCACAGGAGATGAGAGTCAGATTTTGTCCTACATGGGCAAAAATTGGGCCAGGAAACACTAAGAGTTGATAAATCCAAGGAAATACTTCAAATTTCCTTATCAGAGGAGTGGCATTGCCTTTGTCTCTCGGAGCAGGGTGGGGCCCTGCTGATCCCGGAGTGTCTCAGATCCTGGCAGGAGGACACATGAATTCCAGGTATTGCAGGAGGGGTGGGAGATTCAGGCAGAATTCGGGGCTGCATTCTCCACTTTGTTGCTCCACTGCTGTGCCACTGTTGCCTGCACTGGTGGTGTGTGAGCACGGCCATGCTGACAGAGCCCTTTCCCTGCCCACTGCTGCTCCAGCTGCAGTGGCAGCAGGGCTGGCAGGCAGTGACAGCCAGCTCCAGGCACCACTGCTCCCAGGGGAAAATGAGGGATCTGTGCCAAGAGGCAAAGCATTGATTAATGGACGTGAGAATTAGTCCTTTTTTTTTTTTAAATGCCTGGTTGGGAAATGATTCAAATCAGATCCCTTGTAGATTGTGTATTTAATAGTATGATAGGAAATACATGTAATGTAAAGTAGAGTTTAGGGATATAATAATAAGTAAATCGACGTGTTCTGCAACTTTTATGTAATGCCCTAAATACCACATGGATTTACAGCTCACAATTTACGTGTTATAGAAGTTGTGGCTGTAGTGTTGTAGAGTTTAATGAGATGTGGTATTTATGTGCTAAATAGGAATGCAAACCCCACACTGGCTGAATTAAGCCATCCTCACACTATGTATGGACACGAGGCAGAGGGGCCAAATTCCCAATAGTGAGTTGGAGCTCAGAACCACCCCGTGTCCTCTCTCATTTGATCTTCTCTGGTGTGCCAGGAGGTGACAGGTGGTGTCAGGCCATTCCGAGGTCAGGGGGTCACCAGAAGTCTCGTAAGGTGGAGAGAAGGATTGGGACACCCGGGTTGGGGTTCAGGACTGGGGAAGCAGGCTGCACCCCGGGGATTGATGGTCACACACACCCCACAGCTTACAAGTTTTTTGATGATCAGGCTGCAGAGGCCACGGAGGATGAGACCCTGGATCTGTGTGAGCCTTGCAACACGTGGACACGTGTGACTGCAGAAGCAGGAAATGCAGAAATCGGGGCTGGGGCAGAGGTCCTGGCTTGGGGAGAGATCAGTTGTAGGGAGGAAAGCAGGAGGAAGAGAGCATGCATAGGACCGGATCACACAAGGGTGGCTCCAGACCATGCTGAAGTTTTGGAGAAGAACTGCTCATTTGATCTTTTCCTGCAGCCTTTTTCCCCTACACTGATAGGGAAAAATCATAAGAACAATCCCCCCAAAAGATAGGAACTAATTCTAAAAGTAGTTTCAGACTCTGATTGCAGTGGATCCACAGTGTTATGCATATTGGTGGAGGAATGCTATGATCTGCTGAAAGATAGAACTGGGAAACAACTGATGTCCCTGTGCCCTTTCTGAACTCCAGAGATTGCATTGGGATGTGACCACAAAGAAAACCAATACAAAATTCCTAGCGGAAAAACACTCACAAATTGATTTCACTTCCCTGGGCTTTTGTGAAGGCCTTTGGTAACTTGAGGTGGGTTCAAGATCACTTTTATAAAAGCAGTGACCAGTCAAGTCTTAACAAATCCTGTAGTTGGAATTAATGCAAAAGTAATTAAGTGTCTCCATTGTTCATCTTTCTGTCTCTCCCACCATGCTGCTGAGAACATTTCCATCTCTCTTGGATAATTAGTCTTGAATTTTGTTGTTTTAAAATACAATTTTGTTATTTGCTTTTGGTGAAAAAAATAATAATTGGGAATTCTTTTACAGTTTCAATGTCTGTCGTGTTACTCCAGTAAATAACTTTAAAAAATCAAGTATTGATTTATATGTTTGGCTTCCCTTTGTTCTATACAAGAGCAATGATTTCACTTAGCTATTATGATGGATAAAACTTCAGAGATAATTAAATACATTAAATCCCTAAGGGAAGACTTACTTCAGGTCAGAACTATTCAGACTTAAAAGCATTTGGAAAGTGTTAAACCCACTATCATTTCAATATTGTGACTTAAAACACCCCAACAAACCCTCACTGAACAGGTACAGTGCAAGGAGCTTTTACGTGTTAAAGGCATTTTCCTGCATTCTAACAAAACCAGCAGTAGGCCATGTAACCATTATGTAACCATTTAATATATCCACACTAGTTGAGTAAGAAATTGGAATTAGTGCACTTTCTAAAATGTTGTGCACCTGTGGCCAGGTGGTAAGAATCTCGTTTGCTCATCACATTGGGCTGCCAGGTTTGGCACTGCTGTGCTAATTCTGGTGAAGCTGTTGATGTGCCTTTTCCCCCCTGCCTGGAACCAGCCTTTCCTTTTCCTGGGCAAGAATGGAAGAGTTGTTTAACATTGCCGTCCTATTGGAAGTATTCCCCATCCCTGGAAGTGTCCAAGACCAGGTTGGACAGCCCTTGGAGCAACCTGGGGCAGTGGAAGTTGTCTCTGCCCATGGCAGGGGGTGGAATGAGATGAGCTTTAAGGTGCCTCCCAACCCAAACCATTCTGGGATTCTATGATAACAAGTTAATATTTAAGACTTGTTAGATATTCAGGATTATTAGCACACAACTGCAGAGAGCATCAGATCTCTCCTGCATCTCCCACATTTGTTCTGGATTGACTTAGGGCTTGCTGTTCATATTAATGCAATTGTCTGGATGTCACCTGAACCAGTCAGGAGATGCTGAACCAAGGAACCCTAAATAGGAAACTCTAGGAAATCATTAACTGTAGTGATTTACACTGTGAATTATGTTTAAGTCAATATACGACTTTTTGCATTTCTTTATATGTAAAAATGTATTTTTCTACTGTAGCTGAAAATTTGCAATAAGAGGCAAAGCATGAAATTGCCCGAAAAGGGCAAAAATTCATACACATAAAATAACCTTCCACATGAAAATCTATCATACACTAAATCTGAAATAGAGAAGGTGGGAGCGTGTCCTGGTGTGAGAGGTGTAAACATCTTCCCTGAATCAGGATTATTGCCATGCAGCAGTGCTGGGCCCTGGGGCTCTCTCTAGGGTTTGAGTCCATGTCAGCAGAGCCACGTCCACCCTTTTTTCCCAGCTTCTCCTGCCTGTGTTGATCAAGCAGTTGATCAAGGGGTGGTTGTGGCAAGCCCAGGTGTTCCTCCAGGCTGGAATGGTTGGCTGCCATAGCACATGGTGCAGGCTGGATGTGTCTGTGGGGACACACTTTGGCCACGTGTTTCAAGCCAGGTGAGCTGAATCCAAGTTTTTCAAATTCATTATAGCTGGTTTTGTATCTGACCAAATGTAGGGAACAGCACAGGTGAGCAGTGTTATGCTGGTCCTTCAATTTTTTGGCTAAAGTATAATTATGAACAGAGAGACTAGACCCTAAAAAAAAGATAATTAAAAAAGTAAGATTGTCAAAGCTTTTATTTTACAAGAAAAGAAAGTGCTCATGCTGACTAGATTGGTCCAGGAGGACCCAACCTATTTTATCTCTCTTTTGACAACATATCTTGACAACCACTGGTCTGAGACAGCCATTAACCATTTTATAGCACCCCTCCAACTCCCTGTTGGCTGAGCAGCAGTTATGGTACAGAGCCATCCAGTGCCAGCAGCCAGGGCAATCCCTACAGACACCGTGTCAGCAGCCCAGCCAGCAGGGCAAGGCATCAGCATTCTGTAGGCACAATATGTGAATCAGAAGATTTATTAGCTAGAGAATGATAACGTGGGAGACTTGGCATCCCTGTTTTGCCTGCTTCATGAATAAAATTCACTATTTGTATGTTTAATGAAAAAAGGAACCTCTTAATATTAAAAGGGTTAATTCTTAACTCATTTCTCTTTCACAGACAAGAAATATTTTCTGTAAGTCATAAATAACACATTTTAATAAACTGAGACTTTGATTACTTCATGCAGTCCGACTTGCATTGTAATTTTGCAGAGACTGTTTGACACCGTTCCAACATCCACTTTCTGTTGTGCATATTAAAAGTTCTACATATTTCAGACGTGTACAGGTCTTCATGGTCTACTAGTGAACAGTGTTATTACTGAAAATAAGTTTGACCTTCTAGAGAAATAATTGACTTTTAACGGAAAGTGATTTTATTTTTAAAAAAACCCTTCATTGTTTTCATGATTTACCTTTAATTTATGTTCCCGTACTATACAGTCATTTTTCTCAAACTGCACTAATTTTGTAGTTCAAACAAGGCTTCCATTTCACCCTTGAGCCAGGATCCCTGATTTTTCTTTCAACTGGAAGTGCACAAGCTAAATTTTTGGAGTCAGTTCAAGGTCAAATTCAGTTCCTTGGAGTTTTGTCTTGAATGTGAACTTCAACAAGGAATGAGAGAGTGTAACTTTTTCTTGGTGACAAATACGTTAATGGTGGCATTAAAAGAGCAAGAGGGCTCATGCTGGCATGTTCTTCAGTGCTGAAAGGAGCTTTAACTGTTTGAAAAGACTAGAAATTAATTCAAGCAGCATCTAGTTTGTCCTCCTAAATTTACTTTCATTGATTATATCCCTACAATGAGCATTTGGTAGAGAACATTTATGATGTGGCGTCCTCCCTGACCCCCAAAAAAAGGAGTGAGGAATGAATGTGCTTACAGTAGGTTCAGCAGGTGTATGTTGAATTGCATGAAATTTTGAGTTTATTTCTGTATTGGTAAAAAGATGTGCCTTATGTACTTGGAGAACTAGTTCTCTGTCTGATTAGGTGTACAAGAATCATTGATTGTAAACTACTACGTGTAATTAGGTAAACTGTTCAAGAAGGTTAAAACTATCCAGTCATGCAAATGAATCAAGAATGTCTCTAAGGCTGGGGGATCGAATATCTTTATTTTTGTCCAGTGATGAGGGTCAGAAATTGGTGACATCTGAGAGGTGCTCACTTAGATGTGTCAGTGCTTCCAGTCTGCTCCCTCAGCAAATGTCTGCAGAGCAGGAGCCAATGTCACAAACTGTCCTCAGCAGAGCTTTTCCAGCATTTCTGGAGAGCGGAAAGGCTTTTTGGAACAGCCTTTTCACAAACATGGGAGATTTCATTGGAGAAATATTAATGTTTTCACTCACATTAGGGGAACGTTTCATTAACTATCTGAAAATGTGCAAAAAGTTATAGACAGCTGTTTGCTAAACTTTAGTTTCTCCAGAAAACTGTTTGGGCAGCCCTGAGCAAAATATGAGGCCTTGCCCATGTTTCAGCTGGATGAGCTTCTCCCAGAAACCCTAAGCTGTTGTCTCTGTGTACAACCACATATTAAGAACTTTTCCCTTATATACTTATCTCCAGGATTTCACTATATTTGCAATTAATTAGATGACACCAAGAATCTTTGCGTTTTTGTCACTGCGGGTTTCTTGTGGCCTGGAGCAGCCTTCACAGAGGTGACCTGCTCTCCCTCCCACAAAAGTCTCTTTTTTGCTGTATGAAGAGGCAGCAGGATCGACTCTGTTTTCCAAGCACATCTGGCAGTCTCTGCAGCCAGGGGTAAAGCAGCAGCTCAGGGCAGGCCTGCTACCACTGAGCCGCTGCTGGGACAGGCAGCTTCTGAAGGGTCCTCATGGAACACCTTCCATTGCTGCTGAGACTGCAGCCATGCTTTCCTGTCTCTGGAATTCCTTTGTTCAGAGCTGACTGTTCATCTTTAACCCTGGTTATTTATGGTTTACCTGATTTTGGCTGAGCTGAGTTCAGGTCTGAGTAATTTTCCAGCGACTTTGTGCATGATGAACACTTCACTAAACTTGCTACCAATGCCTTTGATCAATGTTCTCTTATAAAACTAATTATTCAAAGCAAAACTGGCTGCTGATGTAGTTCTTAGCTTTCTTTTGAACTGCCAGGCTGGTGGTGGATAGTGTATATATTCTAATAGTAAATGATAATGGTATTTATTGCTCCTTACAGTTGCTTTTACTGAATGGTCTGCTGTATCTTGGGGCTTTTCTATGAACTTACACCAGACACAATCCTCACCTTACCCAGAGGTATTTCTCACTCTGCTGTGTCAATGAAATAGCTCCTGCACAGCAGCACAAAGGGATGTAGAGCCTGCTGAAAATTTCCTTTGAAAAAAATATTAACACATTCTTACAGGCATGTAGAAAACAGAAAGAATGAGAATTGTTTCTTTGTGTTTGTAGGAGCTACAGCAAAGCATTCTTAGATAACTTCAGGGAAGAAGGGTGCTTGAAGGAAGGATTTAAATGAAAAGTCAGAAATAACTTAAGGCTTCAAGACTGGGGAGGTTGTCTCTAGGATCAGAAGTAGGATAGAATAAGCAAAGACAAGGAGTCAACAAGAAAGTTACAGAGATATCAGTGATATCAATAAGCCTTGAGAAACAAGGATTGGGACAGTAACCATGTTCTTTATTTTTTTCTTTCTCTGCTGTTGAGTAGAAGCTGGTTTTGCATTAAACTTTGTATTTTTATAAGAGATCAGTTACTTCCTGATGAAGTTCCATCGTTTATTGTCACGGCACAGCACCAGAGCAGCAAGTGTAAAATAAAGCAGCTCAGACCCTCCTTTGAGCCTGTGTGCACACAGGAATGACCAATAACTCTGCCCACAGTGGTGTTACAGCAGAGACCCTGTGATAGGCTCTATTTAAATTTTCATCTTTTTCATGAACTGCTCTCTCTGTTTACCAACCAAGCCAGAAAAGAGAACCTCCAGAAAATAAATCTTCCTACTATCTTTCATGTTCTGCATGACATGGTATTTTTCATTCTTTGCTGGTCATGTGGAAAGAGCTATTCTGTCTTGGGCTTCCTTATTTTGCTGTGTTTAAGGATCATCCTCTTAATTTCCTACTCAGAGTTAATTTTGGCCATTGTGTGTGTATTATGTCAGATTGTTGTCTGCTGTAGTTGGTGCCTGTATTCATTTCACTGGAGTCAGAAATCCAAATGTTGAAGATGTACTTCAATGTTTAAACGCAAGTGCTGCCATTTTACATTTCTAATGGTTTTATCCATGTTTGGATTTAGTTGAAAAAAAAAAGACAATTATTATGATTACTTTGCTTTGGAGTTGTGTTAGAACCTGTAATACCTGTGTTTATATAACTTATGTAAACATATTTCCAAGATACTTCCAATTTTACAATGGAAAATAATTAATTGAGGTACTTTGGCTTGTCATGCCCTGATAGGATTTCTTCTGTTGTCCAAAATGACAGCATTGCCCTCTGTGTATGCTTCCTTTTCTCCATGTAAAATATACACAGACCCTGGCCAGACTGATGGAATTATTTAGTGTTTGCACACAGCTGTGTCCATAGAAATATGAGGAATCATTAAGAATCCCTGCTTAAAAACAACCACCAAAAACTCGATTTAGTCTTCTATGAAATGAGTAATGAAGCTTCTGATATTAGAAGATGCAGCTTTCCATGTCTAACAAACACCTTACTGGACAGGCTTTTCATCTGGTCATGTGCTGGGTCTTTTGTCTCTTCTTCAGTAAACTCATGAGCCAAGTCTGACTGGGAAAGCATGGAAAGGGCATCAACTGGAAACTTTTCTATGGGAATGAAGCCAAGTGTAGCAGGAGAACACAGTGGTTCACAGGTTTGGCAGTAAAGATCAGTGTGCGCACCCAAGCATGGAGGCTGTGTGCCTGCCCTGGAGAGTGCCAGGCAGTGGTGCTACTATGGGACTGTGACTGGGCCTTTAACACCTTCTTCTTCATGAATTTGTCTGGTTTTTTCTCTGTTTTTCCTAGGAGTATATAGGAGCTTATTACAAAACACTACCAGGCTTCTTTCCTCTTGCTATTGCAAAATGCTCATAAAACCAACAGTGCTCTCATTTGTACTTCACCCAAACGCAGACCCTTTGTGCCTGTTCAGACCTATATTTTCCTTGGCTTTCCTGTGTATGCAATGAATTCATGTGCTCTACCATCAGATGTTTCCCTTGAGCCAGAGTTTAGCTGCCCTGCTCTTGTACATGGATTGCAGTCCTCTTCCCTCTCCATGGAGTGCAGCATGTAGCCTGAAGCCCAGGAACTTCCTTTAACCTGGGTGGGCTCAGTCTGGGCCTGACAGCCACTGTGAAGGCAGTGAGGCCGTGGGTGCACTCTGCTTCTCTCATTCTCATATCACTCACACCAGAACAAAACTTTCCTTTGGCTTCAATAGAATCACTTCTTATTAACTCCACTACAAATAAGAGTAGGAACTGGTCTGCAAATGTTGAATTATTCATTGTGTCTTCAGCAGGGCTCTCTAAGATACCCAGTATCTTTGATCTATGACATCATTCGGTGTGAAAGCCAAGAGGAGACATTCTACAACTGAAATGTAAATTCCAGTAATATTCCTCCTCCAGGTGATCTCTTATTTCACATAAACCCAGCTTAACAAATATTCACCACCCCCACTGCAGTCAGCTTTGTGCAACTTAAAAGCAATGATGCAAAACTAATTGCTGGTGCATTGTGCTCAGTTATAGCAGCTGTGAATTATTTCCAAAAGTTGATTATTCTTGGATGAATGATTTTCTTACCTCTAGTACACCCAGGATTTACTTTTCTGCTGTGATAGACAACTAACCACATGTTCTGCCTCAGTGGAAAATCAGGCTGTGGTGGTGAAATCCATTTCACACCTTGCAGTGGGTATGTTCTCTGATGGTTTTGGACACTGATGTTTTATGCCTGTATGTACACAATCCCTGGGCCGCACGTGGAAGAGAGAAGGCTAAAATGGAATTTAATAGCTTTAAATTTGATCCAAAGTCTTCAAAGAGTTTCCAAAAAAAGAATTATGTATGCTGGCAGGAGACAGGGTTTGCAGGTGTAATACTCTTACTCTCTTCAGTTGTAGAATATGCAGAAAATGAACAGCACAAAATTCATTCTTCATGGCAGACAGGTAACTTCAGAGGGCTTCTCAGGAGGCTGAAATTAGCCCTAAACCAACGTCACCATCAACACATCTCTCTGTAGGCTGCTCAGGAGGGTTACCTACTGAGGTGTTCAGAAAATATTAGTTTGTATAGAGACTTCAAGCTGTCTCTTTTAGTTTTGGCAAATTAACTGAATCTTTTGCATTCAGACCCACTCACTGATATGAAGACCAACTCTCCATGTCCAACCCTCAATGCTGAAAGAAGGAGGAGGGAAATTATTAAAGAAGTTTAGAAGAGTAGAAGCTCAACTTGATATTTCTGAAATAATTTAACAGGTTGCCCAGAGAAGCTGTGGCTGCCCCATCCCTGGAAGGGTTCAAGGCCATGTCTGTTGTGTAGACGTCCAGGTGTCTAAATGGTGTCCTCAAACAGTGCACTAAATTTCACTCTTGGTGGAAGTCCATGGGATTTAGCTCCTCCAGTCTCAATTTATATTTGTAAAGCAAGTTATCAAATTGTGGAAAAGTTAGTCCAGGGTGTATTGTTATCCATCAGGGTTGGAACCTGCCAAGACTATGTCCTAATGTGATTACTTAGACAAAGGTATCATTGAAGTTCTGGAGTTTTGCCCAAATTAGAACTTCAGTGTTCAGTCCTTGGTCTTTTATGTCATCAGCCATCATAATGAGGTTATTTGTTAGTGTTCTCAGCTACATAGTATCTAACAAGAAATCATCACATTTGTTTGACAGAACAAAATACGTTTTCATGCTAAATCTGTTCTTCAAAATTCCAAGCCCTGTTTACACCCAGGAAATTGCTTCATTTGTAGCAATTTCCTTTTCTTTAATTCCATTTCCAATTCCCATTATGAAACTCCCAGGCATGCAGTATGGCCCAATAAATAGGTGGAGCAGGACCAGAAAGGAGGAAATACCTGCCCTTTTGTACATTTCACTCCCATTTAGAGAAGGAAAATAAGAGAGACATATATAGAAATTCCAAATGTAAGCAGTTACAATAATTAGCAGCAAGATTAGCACTTGATTAGCACTTTTTTGATTTTTTCCGTATCCCCCTTCGCAGCCAGACACAAATGGAATATTGTAGCTGACGTACTAATAGCACTTTTGTAAAATTCCAGTGCAGATGATGAAGCTACGCTCCCAGCAGAGGTGGAGGCCTCTGTACCCAGCTGACACACGGGGGGGCTGCACGGCAGCAAAATGTCCCTCAAAGGCATGTTCAGAATCAGTCCCAGAGCTTCAGGGAATGGCAGCCAGCTGGATCCACCCCGCTTTGTTCTCTCTCTTTACCCACTTCCCAACAGAAAATGTCCTCAGCTGCTCTGGGGGAGGCAGTTTTGCGTGCAAGCCCCACAGGGCCCTGTGGTTCTCCAGACCTTGCTCCGGTGGGACACTGCCGGCATGGGCTCCACTCCTCCTTCCCTGGCCTTCAGGGCTCCGAGGGGGCTCCCCTCCTGCTGCACCGGCACTGTGCTGCTGGCAGTCTGCATGTGCCCAGACCTGGGGGAGCTGGTGTGTTTGAAAACTGGGCTGGGGTGTCTGAGCGCTGCCCTGGCTTTGTTGGGCGTGTGGTGACATTTGTGGCATCAGCACGAGGGCCAGCAGCCAGTGACAAGCGGCAACAAACAGCATTGCTGGGCAGGGAGGAGCTGATGTTTAACACAGGACAGGCACTGGCATGGAGGGGTAAGAGCCAGAACAAACAAAAGAAAAAAGAAGCTGGTATATATTTTTCTTGCTTGATAACAGAACTGACTGAACAGAGAGGGGAATCAGAATGCTAGGAATTACCTCCCTAAAGCCAGCAGCGTAAGGTAGTGGCATGACAGCTCACCTCTCCCATGCTCTAGTGCTCTCTTTCCCATCTGCAGCCACTCTTGTACCAGCCTCCAGCTTCCCTTGTCCTTGGGAAAGGCTCCTGTTTCTGTTGACAAATGTCATCTGATGCAATGGCACTGGGAGTTCTATGGCCATATTCATAACAGGGTGTGTAGTTCTTTAGCTTCCTACAAATAAAGAGAGATATGATTGCAAATCTGAACGTGCTGAGGGAATGGGAACCTCATTCTCACAGCCATATCATCTTCAATGTGTTTCCTTCTCAGCCTTCTCCTACAGCCCCACTGCAATCAGGAGGGTGTTTTCCCTTGCAGATCTGTTAGCAACTGCTGTTACTGTTAGGTGATCTCTGAGGTGGATCCTGCTCTCAAGCACTGCTGCAAACAACTCAGTTCTGCTCAGACTCATAAACTGGACACAGTGGTTGCAATGAAATTGGGAAAAAAAAATTAAAGCACAGTTACTCTGAGTGAGAGCCTTACAGGAGAGCAATCAGTTCAGAAATGACTTTTCAACTCAGAGTGTTTTCCATCAAGTTTTCCTCAACAGAATTGACCAAATCCAGCTCCTGAAAATAGAAAACTCAAGTGTTCTCTCACACTTGTTGAAATTCACATAGACAGTGTCAAATCCTGGGGTACTTGTAGGATGCTGACTTCAGCGTTGGGACTTCAGACAGTGGTTTCTGTAGTTAATTTGTGTGCAAGGCTTGTGCACCAGATTGTGATGACATTCCCGCTTCACCTGCTGTGCTCCAAGCCCTGCTCCTCCTGGCAATGGTGCTGGAGCACACACGTGGATGAGGCCAGTTTCAGGCTACTAGAGTTCTGCTTGCTGAGGTTTCTTTATTCTGCACTCTGCCATCCCTTTATGGTGTAAATAACTCAGAGGAAGTTGGGTGGATACTGCACAGAACTGCTCCTTGTCCTCAATGCAAATGAACATGTCCTTTGCTGTAGTCCCTGCCCTGAGCTTAGCAAGACACCCTTCTATCCTGGATGTGTCACCAAGGATGTGTTCTGATTGGCACATTTATTGGGAAAATTAGACAAACCATGTATTTTACATTTGCTTTATGTTCTTATTTTCCTCTGTGAAGCAAAAGTTTAAAAGAAGACGAAAAAAAAAGGCACCTCATCAAAAAACCCCTGCAAAACCTGAAGCATTTTAACTTTGAAAATACCAATTCCTGATTGGAGGACAAAACAGAGTAGAATTGTAGCACTGTTGAACTCCGCAAGATGATCTGTCTGATCAGGGTCATACACCTGGGGTGGCCCATGAGGTTAAGTTCATTTAGAGACACCAGGGCTTTTAGCTACTTTAATACAAGGAACGAATGCAGCCAAGGGTGTGTCTGGCAACCTGGACTCCTGGAGCTGGTCCTGAGCTCAGAAGCTTTGGACTTGCCTGGGTTTGACTTTCTGAACCAGTGAACTGCAAAGCTCAAATTCACAGAATCCCAGAATGGTTTGGGTTGGGAGGGACCTTAAAGCCCATCCAGTCCCACCCCTGCCATGGGCAGGGACACCTCCCACTATCCCAGGTTGCTCCAAGCCCCATCCAACCCGGCCTTGGACACTGCCAAGGATGAGGCAGCCACAGCTTCTCTGGGCTACCTGTGCCAGGGCCTCCCCACCCTCACAGGGATCAATTCCTTCCCAATATTTAACGTAAATCTACTCTCTTTCAGTTTAAAACTTTGACTTAGTAGCAAAACACCTTTGCTGTTTTTCTGCTGTGTCCCAGTGCAGGGATTGCCAGTGGGAAGCAGATCACTGTGAAATGTGCCATCAGCAAGTGAAAAGAATAAGGCAGCTCTTGAACAGAATGGAAAATATCATTCTGGGACACTTACAAGGTGCTACAAACACATTTGGAAAGGCAGATAATTTGTAAAACGTTCCTTGAACTTTGCATAAGTATGTGGATAGTAATGGATTTCTCCCAAAACACACTGGAAGTCTAAACAACATGTCATCAACAGCCAACAATATATTTCCAGTGCCAGGATTCATTCATTATCAGGCATCCTAGAACCATTTTATTAGACATGCACATGGAAACATTCACAGCCATTTCAGTGGGTATTTGCAAGTACAACAGACATGCAACAGGGAGCAATGGGAGTTCCTGCTACATCTCAGGAGCTGTAGCAAAGAGCCCAAAGCCCAGCACGGTGTTCTGCCCCAGGTGCAGTGTTGTGTTGTGCTGTGTAAGAATACTGAACACGAGACTGCTCAAGTGCAATATTGTGTGAGACAGGAGAACATCCAGTCATATTCCATATTCTGCTGTTATTCTCCTCCCCTCACTGAATTTTACTCTGCAGCTCATGCTCTGCTACAAGATATTTATAAGTGACATTAAAATTAGAGATCTGAATTCATCTTCTCCTTTAGAAAATATCCATTCCTAGCAATGCTTCTTCCAGTTGTAATTGACTGGCTCAGATGTTAGACATTCCCAGTAAGTGTCAGATCTGGTACATTTACAGATGGCAGAATTTGAGCAGAATGTAAATTATTGTTCAGTCCAGATTCTGCATATAAAAGCAAAATAATAAACTATTTGAAAAATGGTCACTTTCATGTTTTTTCCATTTCTCACAAATATATATAGTTTGTGACCCACTGTGTAGGCCCTGAGGACAGTAGTGAGCAGCCTTGAGCCATGCATTAGTTTTGGTTTTAATACAAGATATTTCTTAATATTTCCAGCAGGAACCCCTGAGCTCTAATGTTGAGTGAAGAGTGGCAGTAATGAAGCCTCTGCACATCCCAATTCGTTACACTCCCTTACTTTTACTTCTTTTTCTTGAGGTGAGAAAACCGTTTCTGGTGGCCTCCTTCACTGAAAGCCCTGAGGATGTAAATGAAGGACCTGAGGGGCTGTGGTGCGCTCTTGGCAGAGATGCTCTTGGGAGCAGGTGGAAATTGGTGCTTCTTCCCTGCCTTGGGGGAACCCACTGGGGGTTTCCAGGGCTGGGCAGGCACCTCCTGTGTCGGCACAGGCTCAGCCCAACTGACCTGTGTCCTTCTGGGGTCCAGTTGTCACAGTGGTGGCACAGAAACACCTCCTGCAGTTGGTTTCACTCCGGTTTTTAGTGGCTGTTGGGTGTTTTCCAGAGCTCTGACTGCCACATCTTCCTTTGGGTTAGAAATAGTTGCTCACTTTCTCTGTGATCTCTTCCACCCTGATTTCCCTGCAGCTGTGGGCAAACACAGCTGTTGATTGAGACACCTGAGCCTGCTAAGAGTGAAAATACAGGGAGAGTACTGGATTATCATGTTAGGGTGTTATTTTCCCAATTCAGTTAGCTATCTGTAATTCTGGGAAGTTTCTGCTCTGATTATACTGAAAGCTCTGATTACACAACATACAATTCCTGTCCTTCAGGATGACACCCAGCAGTTGTGAGATTCATGGGTGAGATGTGTGTTGTGGTGTGTAACAATATGTGGGAAGGGAGGGATTTTTCTGGACTGGCCTTTCTTCTCGCCTTTGCTTATGGCTGTGGTCTTGTGTTGAATAATGGTGCTTAGGAAATAAGCAGTGTCAGTACCGTACTGCTGTTCTTTGCTCATTTGCTGTATGGTTATGGACACCTTCATTTCTAAAGTGCTAGAGCCACGAAAGAGTTGATTTTCCCCACTGCCTTGATTTTTTGTGTGTTTTGTCTTGTTTGTTGTCTTGGAGATCTCTTCCTGGATAATGGTGCCTCTTTCCCTGGTTTCTGGGTATGTACCCTGTTTTTGGTGGCTGGGAAGGGATATATCCATGTATGTCAAAAGAGTTATTTGGGACTTTTTATATATATTTTGCTCTGAAGTGTAATTACTCTTAACAAATGATCTGAGTGGTAACTCTTAAAACTGAGGAATAGATCTTTTTATTCTGCTCCTACTTTTTCTTCTTCATGATGGTTTGTGTGTGACCAGAATTAATCCACAGCAACACTGCAGTGCCCTCCCTTCCTGTGCATTTGCCTTGCACCCAGCTTTTTTTGATGCAGTATTTGCTAGTGAGAACAGAATAGTCAGGGAGGGAATTAAAACTTCTGAGGTTGTGTGTTTTACTGATCCTGCTTGCTGTTGTCTTCTGTCTGGTCTAGCAGCCTCATCTTTCCTTTGGATCAACGGCCTGCAGTGTGTTTGCAATATTGACGTTGAACAACCATGGAGCAATTAACTTTGGGGAGCCCTACAGTGGCATGTAAGGAGCACTTTGATGCGTCAGTGCTGCCCATGATAAATGCAGGATCTGTAACCAATAAAGCTGAAGTGTGCTGGCACTCACACTGATGTTCCTGTGCTCTGGTGTTAATAGCAGATTGTGAAGCCAGGGACTTCAGCAGGTGTTGTTGTGCATCAGTCACTCCTGAAGAAGTTTATCGTACAGATAGTTATACACAAAATATTTCATGAGGTAGAGATCTGTAATTTTTTTAACTGCCTCTTGTACATATTATACAGACATAGGAAAGATTTGTTGTTTTAAAAGGGCTTTCAGTGAAAAGCAGGACCAGATTAAAAGAAAAACAATCACAAAACTGCTCTATTGAGATTAATCGGGCAACTTTCTTAATTGGTCTCAATAGAGACTTGAGAAAAATCCAGTGAAACCAGTGTAAGTCCTCTATCGTCTCAGATAAGCCTTGAATTAGACTGCAGCCTTCTCTCTTGTACCATACAGAAATTAGTCCCAGAATTTCTCCTGTTGCAGTTCTGGATTAGCCAGACCAGTTGTTGTACCTGGTTAATCCTGTGCCATGTGTTTCATGAGTAATGTAAAAGATCCTTATTGCTGTTCTAAAAATACAATGTATTCAACAATCTTAATGCAACAGTGCAAGACAACACAGGTCTCTTTCATTAGTGGCTTGTGGTAGGTATTGCTGAATCTAGTTCAAACAATTACTATTCAATTTTGTATCTGCAGGCCATGTAATAAACTGGAATATAGTTTTCACTCTGATCAGTGACATGAGAAGTATCTCCTTACTGTTGCATACCCTAAAGCATCCTTATTCATCCATATGTTCATTCTGGCAAGAGCTGTATCCTCTCCACCATTGTGTTATGCACAGACTTCAGCCATGGCTTGTTGTTTTAGGAGTTGGGCAGCACCTTCTCAATGTGCCACAGAAGATGCACCCAAAGCCCAAATTCTGGCACTGGTGAACTGGATTAAAGCTCTCAGCCTGGAGTGTGGTGATGGGGGGAGTTGTGTTGGTTCTTAATCTCTTCAGAATTTGGGGGTTTGTTGTTGTGGTTTTGGTTTGGTGTTTTTAGAATAATTTGTAAGGAATAGAAGAAAGTGGTGAAAGGAAAGATTTACTATACTCTGCACAAAATAGGCTTATATTCTTGTTCTGACATGGGTTTTTCTTCTAAATCTTCTGTCTTACTTGTGCAGAAAATGCAGCATAAGCTTGTCACAGATGAGGACTGGGGCCTTTTCGGAAGTCACAACACTGCTGCATGTTGTAGTTTACCACAGTGTATTTTGAAAAGGACAGTTGGACAAAGCCATGTCAAGGGAGTAGTTGTATTAATGTGAGTCAAAAATGAGAAGGAGGAATCTACTCAATGAAGAATTTCAGGGTTTGCATACTTCTGAAAAAATTAACTTCTTGATGAATTCTCCTGGCATTCCTAGCTGAGCTCTGCTAGATTTCATTATGTAGGGATGAATACAGTACAAATCATGGCATGGAATTGCAAGGGAATGTGGGAGGTGATGGGCAGGCTGAAAGAGCAAAGGAAGCTCAGACCTTGTTGTGTATGAAAAGGTGTCACTTGAGGCAAGGAACATTGCCAGTAGAGTGACTGCTGTGGGTCAGCTCTAGAGAAAAGGTGGCTGCAGCTTACGGGAGTGGGAAGGATCTGTCTGTAGATCACAGGGAGTAGAGGATTATCTTCACTAAGGTCAAGGAGCTAAAACATGATTCTGTGTGCGGACATAGAATTAAATAAGGCTAATGAACATGTACAATAAGCTATCTTAAAAATCCAGGAAAATAAATCTGCCACAAGGCAGTATGGTGACTACAGATGAATCTTTCCATGTGCTCTATGGATTTGCTTAGTCATGAATGGGGATACTAGTGCTTAACTTCTTTTTTAAAAACTGTCAGTTTGAATGTAGAGTAGTCTCTAAGCCTGGTAGACTAGCCCAAAGTGGCAGACTACTGGCAGACTGCTCCAAAGTAGTCTCACACCTGCCCCGGTGGCCGAGAAGGCCAATGGTATCCTGGCTTATATCAAAAATGGTGTGGCAGCAGGACCAGGGCAGTGCCTGTCCCCCTGTGCTGGGCACTGGTGAGGCCACACCCTGAGTGCTGTGTCCAGTTTTAATCCCTTCACTCCAAAGAGGTTCTGGAGAGGGTTCAAAGAAGGGCAATGGAGCTGGAGAAGGGCCTAGAGAGTGAGGCCTGGAGGTGCTCAGGGAATGACTGGATGTGGCACTCAGTGCTCTGCTCTGGGTGACAAGGCAGTGATCAGTCAAATGTTAGACTCGATCTTGGAGGTTTTTTCCAACCTAAATGATTCTGATTTCTTATTAATTGTATGACTTTTTGGAAATGGTTTTGTGTGGTGGTGTGTGTTGAGCTAACACTACCTTGCTTCACTGCAGGCAATCTGCCACCTCCTGTCACTCAGCCCACGAGGGCTGACCTGGTTTTTAATTCTTGCTTGACCCACTGATGGTCATGACTTAACTGCCTGGTCACTGGCTTAACTTTCAGCTGAGTCACAAATTCAACTCAGAGCTGCCTTCCATGGGAGATGAGGGCCCTCATTTTCTTTTTTTAAACAGCTGTGAGACTCTGAGGCCNTTAATCCCTTCATTCCAAAGAGGTTCTGGAGAGGGTTCAAAGAAGGGCAATGGAGCTGGAGAAGGGCCTAGAGAGTGAGGCCTGGAGGTGCTCAGGGAATGACTGGATGTGGCACTCAGTGCTCTGCTCTGGGTGACAAGGCAGTGATCAGTCAAATGTTAGACTCGATCTTGGAGGTTTTTTCCAACCTAAATGATTCTGATTTCTTATTAATTGTATGACTTTTTGGAAATGGTTTTGTGTGGTGGTGTGTGTTGAGCTAACACTACCTTGCTTCACTGCAGGCAATCTGCCACCTCCTGTCACTCAGCCCACGAGGGCTGACCTGGTTTTTAATTCTTGCTTGACCCACTGATGGTCATGACTTAACTGCCTGGTCACTGGCTTAACTTTCAGCTGAGTCACAAATTCAACTCAGAGCTGCCTTCCATGGGAGATGAGGGCCCTCATTTTCTTTTTTTAAACAGCTGTGAGACTCTGAGGCCTCATAAGTGAGTTAGGAAAAGGAGCTAAAAATTTAGGAAGGGTAATATACAACTGCTCAGATTGTTTTGTTTTGTTCTGTTGTACCCAAACCTCACAGTGAAATCTACCTTCCACAATATACTGGGGAATACTGAGTGCTTCTGTATCATTCTGAATTTGAGTGTTCGTATGATACCCTAACACAAAGGAAAGCCTGTGCATGTGCCAGGTTATCACACGTGCTCAAATGAGCTCCCTTTCCAAAGCTGTTCCCGGTTCAGGGGGCATGTAATAAAGGAAAAGTGCAGGTAGGCTCCAGAATAGATCTTGCTAATTAGCTTTTTTATTTTTTTATGTCTGAACTGTGAAAATTGGCTGCAGCACTCCCTGTGATTATACCTTTACCTACTACAAATTTTGCTGATGTTTGGTTGAGAGAAGAAGAAATTACGCAACGTGCAGGTGCCGTGATAGCCCTTGAAGCTGTGTTGATGAAGCAAACAGCCCTGCAGGATCAATTTCCCCGTATTTCAAAGCAGAGCATGTATTCTCTAAATCTGCTGATGCTGAAAGATGTGTCTCTTCACATGTCCACATCTCAGTGCCAAACAGCTCCACAGAATACCAGCAGAGGGGTGACCTCGTTATATTTCTTGAAGGTTGGGCTCTAATGTGTCATGCAAAGGTAAACAAACATCACGTCTTGATATAGAAAGGGCTTGGTGCTCCTCATCAGTGCAAGGATTTGGGCTGTTGATAAGGGGCACATGAAGAGTTCTTGTTAATGTTTTATCTGTTACAAAAGAGAATGCAGCATGGGGCTGGGGAAAGTAATGATATTCTCTGTGCTGCTTCTGCTTTGCCTTCTCCAAAGGTAGAGAATGCAGAGCCATTTCAGGTCCACATGTGCATTTTAAATCTTACATTGACTATTCATATAAAATATTGCATAGTGGAATATCTCTTTCCTACAGAAAATTCATCTCTGCTTTATCAAATGTGACCCAAAAGAACACAGAGGCTGCCTTCTCATAGAACCCTGGATTGGTTTGGGTGGGAAAGGGCCTTAAAGATCACCCAGTTCCCACTCCCTGTCCTGAACAGGGACACTTTCCACTTCTCTTGTTCTTCCTGTGTCCCCTCAATAACTCCTGAAATATTCCTCTATAATGCAGACTCTGCTGTTTTATATCTCCCATCTCAGACACACTGCTGTCACACACCTCTCTAAATCTTTAGGAATCTCTTGCAGTCTGTGACTATGCCTGTCAGAATTTCCACTTCCTGATCATACTATTATGTATCTTCTCTTTCGTGTTGAAAACACTTGAAGCTCATAATCAGACCTAGCATATAAAAAGCTGAAATTCTGGTGTGACCAGAATGAACTGAATCCTTAAGCGACTCTTCAACACACAGACCACAACTAGATTCAATGCTTTCAAGAAAATATTTCAGCCAAGAATGGACACCCACAAAACGTCTGGATGGGTCAAAAAAAAAGTAATTCCAAAGCTTTTAAGTTGTTGTAATTTCCATCCTGAAATAAGTTATATGAATTTTGTAAAAGTGAAATCATTACCCCTACCCAAACACAGGTATTTTATCTCAAACAAATTCATTTCAATTAATTTTCCACTGTGGGGATTTTTTGCCAGAAATATGAAAAATAAATAAATTATGTAAATCTAGGGGCTGGGAGGGACATTGGTTTTGTAGTTTTGGGTTTGAGGTGGTTTTCAGTGTGTTTGGTGATTTGGGTTTGTCTGCTTGCTTGGTTCTTTGTTTTTCCCAAGCAACTTAAGTTCTGTCTTTGGATGGAATTTCAACTTAAAGACAGGAATTCAATTCCAATTTCAATTCCAATACCTGAAGGCACAGCTCTTTGCTTCATGAAAGCATTCACTACTTTTCCAGACCACTCTCATTCAGGTGCCAGGTGACCTTTCCCTTTCTGTGCTGTCCAGCACTGCACATGGAAGGTGTTGTCTTCCACCTTCAAAGATGTTCAATCAGGGCCTTTCTGGAACCTGCCACAGCCTGGAAGCTGTGACGGACCCTGAGGAGTTTGATTTGATGTCAGTGTTCTAAGTCAGAGAGAAACTGAAGGAGATTTTGGGCCAACTCCATTTGGGGTGACTTAAAATAGTAATTGCAGTGTGAGAAGGAAGGGCAGTGTATCCATGACACTGGTGGTGTGCACTTGCTGACTTCTCCCACTGTACAGTGCTAGTTAGTGAATTTAAATTGAATTTAAAATAGCTGAATGTAGCTTCAAGACAACTAAATATGTTTTATAGGGGAAAACCAAATTGGAGAGTGAATGAGAAAGTCCCTTCTAACATTTTCACTCTGAACACTGAAGGGTAATTCTCTGACTTAGTTGCAACTCAGCCTTGGTTTTATCTCTGTTAAATTTAGGTCTCTAAATAGTCTCCAGTACACATTTGCTCCCAAAATTTCATTAGTAGTTGCAAGAAAATTGTACCACAGGGACACTACCTAACTGCACACTGGCAGATTTCCTTGGGCTGGGGATGATGCAGAGAGAAATCTGCAGCTGGAGGGATGGGGCACGCACAGACCCCAAACACACTCCTAGAGAACCACCCCAAAACAAACCCCAAGGAAACTCTCCTCTTCAGATGGAGAGGGAGCTCTTCAGGAGGCTTTTTGTAGGAACACAGAGTAAAAAGTGTTGTGCAAGCCCAGGGTCTGGCACACAACTGGCTTTTACCTCAATTGAATAGGAGCGCTGGGAAGGTGGGGCAAGGCAAGCCTGGGGCCAGGCAAGCGTGACAAGGAGTGTTCTACAAAGGGAGTGAAGGACTTTCCACTGGAATAGCTTTGAGAGGATAATGTAGGTGCATTTGGAAAGAAATGGTGACTGTATTTACTTAAGATCCCAAGCTGGCACTTGTTTTTTTTGGAGGGTGGAAGGTATTCCCCTTTCCACTGGCATTGTTAACATGGAAAAGACAGAGTTTGTGGGTGAGCTCCACTTGTGGGTGTGGAAGAATATAAACCTGGAAAAAATGGTGAGTTACTCTTTGGTTAACTGTGGAAAGCTAAGGAAAATTAGTGGATGTTTGTTCACTGGACTTCCCTATTGGAAGTGGGGAGTGTCTCTGGAGGTAAACTGGGAGCACAGAGTCTGACAGCTGCTTTTAGATGAGGATTAATTTTATTTGCAGTGCTGGATGCAGCACATCTGCATGAAAGTCTCACTCGAGTGAACCTTTGCAAATACTGCTTTGTGGAAAAGAAAGATTCTAGTTTGGCAAAGACACCGCAGCTATCATGAGATACTTCTAATTAACATGGAATTGCCATCTCTGCCCCACTGTCTGCTACCCGAGAATAGAAAATTTGAAATGTTGTGGCTGCTGCCTCTAAGCCTCCAGTAAGATCTTTTTCTCAAGCCATTAATGATCATGATGATATTTTCCCAAGATGATACCTCTACTTTGCTGGTTTCCCTTGCCCTGTTTTGTGCCCTTGCCCTGGAGGAGGTGGGCAGCTAAGCTGGGCTCAAAGCTGTGCTCCAGTGGCTGTGCTGCTCCTGGACTGGCCATGGCTCCTGGACTGGCTCTGTGCAGGCACATGGCCTCTGCCCCATCAGAACAACTTGTCTGAACATGGGCACAGCAACAAAAATGCCCAGGTTTGAAAAGCAGCTCTCTGATCGCTGTTGGGGGATGTGAGAGGAGAATGGGATCTGGAGTCATCATGGCTCAAGAAAGCCAGGATGAGGTGATGATGACGGTGGTGGTGGTGGTGGTGATGTCACCTCACTGCAAATTTGGTGAGAATTTGTTTTTTTTAAGTAAACCAATAAGCTCCTGTCAAGGGAATTGATTATGGGGGTTTGTCTTTCCTCCTGCACCCCCCAGTATGCACTCTTAATACTTATAAAAAGTTAGAGTCATTTTGTGTTTTGTTTTGCTTTTCCTTAAATGGAGATGTTCCATCTACTCTCTTCTCAAGCCTGATCAAGCCTTTTATTTGATCCCAAATATTCCAGGTTTTTAGTTTATAGAATTATGAATAAAGGCTTCATGTGCCATTTAAGATACACGTTCCTTCTCATTCAGAAGTGTTTGGCATTTACACTTCTTACTTAAACATGTTTAAGCGATTCCATTACTAAATACTGCTGGAGGGAACCAAAGAGGGAGATGAAATTTGGCATAAATCCCAGTGCAATTTGGAGGCGAAGGTCTGAGGATGCTCACTATCCTATAGAATGACAGTAATTAAAATTAATGAAAAATCACTGCATAACACCCACCACTTGACATATTTCCTCAGGTGGTTTCTGCAAAAATCTCCAAGAGAGACCTGTGGCTTGGGGCTTTGAAGTTCCCCTGCCCCTCCTCAGTCTCACCTCCGCTTTCATAAATATAGAGAGATACTTGAATAAATGTTCTGAAAGAAGTTCATTACTTAAAAGACTCTTCTATCTTAAGTAGCTTAAGTTCTGTCTTTAGATGCCTTTGTAAAACTGCAGTTGTGCCCAGGTAGGAGGATTAGAATTTGAGGAACTGCTGAGCCCAGTGGCAGGGATACAACTGCTCTGTAAGGGGACACAGCAGGGCTGGTGGAGGGTTGGAGTGTGAAGGTAAAAAACACCCACAAAACAAAGCAAAAAAACTCAAAACAAGCCAAAGAGGGGAAACAACCCAAAACCACCAAACCCCACAAAATATTTTGTGTGGTTGAACAAAAACAGATCGTGGTACTTCAAATACAAGAATCTGTAGACATGATGATTTGAAGAACTACCTTTAGCTGGCATTGTCTGTGGATCAATCCTTCGATAATAATTTCTTTATCTGTACAATTTCAAATGTTGATTAAGCTGCTCAGAGCCATTCACCAGAAGTGAAAGTCCATCTTGTAATCAAAAAGCTGTTTTTGTGTTAAATGCCTAGGAATTTCTTGGGTTCACTTCCCAAAGCTACCTTATTTTGAGGACCTGTTCCTCATCTGCAGCAAAGGAGGGTTTGGTGATACACTTGTGACTTTTCAACCTCTTTTGATGGCTAAATACTGTGGGATAGGTTGTATCTGTGCTGACTTATTCTCCTGGAATCAGGATATCTAAAGTAAAGGTCCAATGGTGCTGTGTTTCACATTTCCTTTTTCTCATTTTTTGTGACCAACAGCACAAGTCTGGCAAGACATGGGACCAGAGGCACATAGAAACAGTTATTTCTTCTTGCATTTAAAATCTTTTAATTCCCTTTTCCCCTTAGCTGTTAGGATCTCACAATTGGATGCCAAAAAGCATTTGACAAACCTTGAGGGAGAAGGCCATCTTTTATATTTTTTTAATTTCCCAGGTGAACTAGTCCTGGAGGAACCCTAATAAATTGCCACCACACAGTGACACCTACCCAGGGCTATGGATTCTCTTTAAGATGGAGGAAACTTTCTGACCTCTTTTTTTCTTTTTTTTTTCCTCTAAAACAATACACTTAAGAGAAAATTCTGATCTATTTGTAAAAATCAAATCTTTTTCTTGCTGAGAAAAAAAAAATCAACATCAGCATATCAGACAAGAGTTTTCAGTGTCACTTGAAAGTGACGTTAAAAGACTCTTTTGAATCAACAAAGCACCTAACATACAAAATCCTCATGCTTTACAGCCTTAGTGTTTGGTGAGCAGTCAAGACACTTTATTACCCTAAGGAAAGAGACAGAGTTGTTTTTGTCTTGGTACTTCTTACTCTGAGTTATTCTTTGTTTTTTGTCATGTTGCAAATCAGCAATGAAGAAAACTCACTCAGCAAGCAGTAAAACCAGCAACAAATGTTTACCCCTTGGGATATGTACTCTGGAGAGAAATCCCCACCCAAACTGAGCAGACACTTCAAGGTCTACGCGTGCAAGTTGAGCTTGACTTAGAACACAGGCACTCAGCCAATCAAGGAATCCAAGTTTGTATTTGAGGTTAAAAAATTCTCTGTCTAGCAGGTTAATAAGTTATCGATGAAGCACAAGAAACATCAGAACTGCAATTTGAAATATCTGATATTAAATCTCTAAAATAAACATTGAGAACATGAGAAAATAAATTGCTCTGTGTAAAAATTGAGTAATATTATGATTTCCCTCTTCCTCACCCCTTGAATATATTGCTTAATCTATTGTAAGGCTGTAATTGCCATCCTCAAAAAGGATGTGCATGTGGGTGCCTTTGGGTTCCACAATTTGTTTTCTTTTCAGCAGCAGAGTGGCCTTTCTCACTTTATTACTTGCTGGTATTTATTAATAATCTGGATTTTGGGCAAGATTCTTATGCTACATCCATGAGAATGAATCCTGGTTCAAGTGAAAACAGTAGGAACTTTGACTTAATAAAACTTTCAGGTTTGCAAAGTGTGTCTTCCATAATATGCAATGAAAAATTGTTTGAGTAAACCCCATTCAGCACTTTTCCCCTCAGACGTTTGAGTGACAGGTTGGTTCCTTTATACTTTTTCTATGATGGCTTCATGCTCTGAATTAGAAAAGGTTGAGTAGGAACTTCTTCCAGGAGTTGCACATCTTTGCAAGCATGGAGTTTGTGTTATAATTTATGAGGCTGTGCTATAATTTATTAGGCCATGTTATCCTCGTTCAGGAGTTTCTGGAGAGTGGTTGTGTATGTAGATGTTTGCTAATGAAATACTGTTTGTTTAGAAGTCTATAACAAATTCTCACACCTACAAGAACAGGATGATCACACCCTCAGACTGTAAAATCTTCAGGGCAGGGACTCCTACTTTGTGAAAAAAACATAAGATACAGGAATCTGCCTTTTTCAGAGCATATGTATGACTGGCAAGTGCTTCCAGGAAAAATTGTAAATTCCTTTCTTTCCCAGAACTGTTTAATCTCTGCAATTTTTCTTTTGTGAGTCCTGGAATTGAATTTTCAGCCTCTATTCTTGTTCGTTAGATTTTGTTTCTTCCTGTCTTGTCTTCTAGGTTTTATGACTACTTATTTATAGGTTTGTTTCTTCCAGGCGGTTAAATTGATCTTTAATTTTATTTCGTGACCACAGAGGGAAACAGCACAAGCTCCAGCAAGTTGGGAGGCAGGCAGGTATTGTACACACTTTCCTGAGGCTAAACAGATCTGTGCTTTAGTGTCTTGGCTGCTCAAGTGTGCTCTTCTAAGGAAGAGGATGTTGAAGGAAATCTAAGGAATTTATTCCTTTATTAGATTAAATGGAATAAAGATATGTGGTCACTCAACCATGTGTGGCCAGAGTCCAGATGTGGGCTCAGTTACCAGTCAAAATGAGTCAGCTTGAGAGTGTAGGTGTGGGTGGGGAAAGAGCAGAAAAACTAAAATCTCTTGTGAGCAGAACAAGTTATCACTGTGAGTCAGGGCTCTGGCCTCTGAAGTTGTTCTGGGATTGGGAATCAAGGTAGCTATAGAGACACTGCATATCAGGACCCAAGGCCTCATTATTACCTAAAATGTGCCTTTTATTCCAAAGAGCAGTGGATTATAGCAATGGGGCTTGTGCTGTAGGGCCCCAGCTGCTGAGGGGAAAGCAGAGCTGACAGGCACCTGAGCAGGGCTTGGTGCTGATGAAACAGGAGCTGTCTTCACTTGCCAGGCAGCTGTTTTGTAGCTGCAGAGATGCAACATGACTTTGCTACTGATCCCAATACTTTGGGGAATAGGATTTGCCACTTTGTTCCTGTGCCTTGAGCCATTGTCATGCTTTCAAAAGAAAATTGCTCTGCTACAGTTCTAATTTCCACTTTTTAAATACTGGTTTTAATCTTCACTTTCTCTTTGCTTTTATGGGATGGAGCAAATCATTACCATGACAAGAGAAAGTAGTTTGCCCACAGACAAGGAGGTCAAGGCATTTGGCAGGTGACAAGTCCCTCTGTCACCCTGCTTGACATGCTGGCAAGTACCAGACTGAATAGTTAGGATACACAGTTGTGCATAGTAGGGCTCTGGAAAAAAAAGCTTCCACTGCATTTGCAGGAAAATTTAAATGTGTGTGTTTCCTCTGCTGGAACACCTTACAGAAATAATATTGAGTATGACTTGGGCAAGGACCGTAGGAGCTGCTGTCACATGCATGTTCTGCTGCACTTCCTGTGGAGTCTTTTGGGGGGGATTTGTCATCCCAGAAGGACAACCTGAATTGTCCTGGATGACCCAAGTGTGGAACTGTGCACCAAATCTTGCAACACCAGTGTCAGAAAAAATGAAGAAAATGCTATCAGACCAACATAAAATACCTGAAAAAATGGGGAATACTTCTCTACACAGCAGGTAGAACCTTCTGGAACTGGCTGCCCAAAGCAATGGTGGAGACAAAGAGCATCAGCTGTTTTGCAAAGCCAGGGATGTCTCCTTGACAGGACACACAACATTGTGGCTCTCAGGGATGTACAAGGGCAGTGGTCTGTGGGAAGTGCCTGGCCTTGAGTGTTTTGTGTGAGTAACACTTCCTTTTGCCACAGCTGGACAGACAACTCCAAACTAAAGGGAGCATTGGCCGGACCCACTGGGCTTTTCACACCTCCTCTCAGGGGCTCTGAGAGACTGAATGTCTGTGTTTTGGCCTGCTGGAGAGTGAAACTCTGTGCCTAACAAGCACGGCAATATTCCTGACATGTTCTGGGATCAGTCAAGCGTACGGCTAAGCAGGACTTGCCTACATGCCTGAAGGGCAGGTGTTCACAGGTGCCAGACTGGGAGTTCACACTGCATTGTATAAGCTACAACGGGAGCTTTGCAGGTGGAGGGCCAGGAGTGTTCCTGCTAACCCAGCAGAACATGATTTTGACCCACACTAAACTGGTTTGCCCAGATACCCTTCAATGTAACTCTTCAGCTTTGGTAGAAAAATAATTCAGTTTTTCTAGCAAAACAAGTGGTTGCTGCTTGAACCAGTTCAGGAGTCCTTGTTTATTTCAATTTTGAAAGCACTTTTTGAAGAGGATCTCAATGGGATTAAAATTTTTGCCAGAGGTGGTAAATAAGCACCCCCTTTCCCTTGTCATACCAGCAGGAAAATCATCAAAAGCAGCTTCTACATATAAACCATCTACTTCAATAAAATAATTGGATGCACAAACTTGGGATTTAATATCAGCCTTATTCAGATTGTGCACAATAATAAAGCCTGTCATAAATGTTATAAAACTCTCTGATAATTTTTTTTATTAATATTGCCCAAGTTAGAGAAATAGTGCTTACATAGTGTTGACTTTTTCTTTGTTTGTTTCTTTCTTATCAAGTTTCAAGCATTTTTGAGGGTTTGGCAGGAGTCCCTAATCCCTGAAGCTCTGAATGATTTATCACCTTGCTGTACAGGCTCTGAGGTAACTGTGTACCAGCTCCCTCATGCTCTGCTGTGGCATTCCCAGTCCTCCAGCCAAAGCTGGCTCTGCACAGGCAGAGGCACCCCAATGCCTCCCCAGTCAGGACACTTATCTCTGGGAAGTTTATTGCTCTAAAACCTGTATTTTTAGTGAGCACATTCAGGAAATGTGTTTGTAAACACAGATTTATCACTCTTTTGCTGCCTCCAGAGGAGATAACTGTGGAGTGTTTCTTCCCAGTTCTGTCTGGACCTCCTGATCCCTTACTTAACCACTTGCAGCTCTCAGTCTTTTCTGTATCACCATTGCATTTTAAAACTATGGAAAAATTAGGCCTTTTTTCCCCCCTATTTACCCATAAATTATGGCTTCCTGAATTTGACTTATGTTTTTTAATTAATCTTCCCCCCATCCCTTTCCCCTTTCCAGAAAGTCTTTTTCTGGCAGCTCTCCAGTGGAGGTTCTGCCCCAAGTTGAAATCCTGCCTCAGGATTTCCTGGTCTTGCCTCAGCTTAGTGCATGCCCATGGAGTCATTCTGCAAACAAATTAATTTCTCCTTGTCTAGAAATCGTAGAGTCCTTTCATTCTGTCCTTCTCCAAAGGATGTTAAAACAGGTCTGTCTGAGGGGCTCTCAGGGCACTGTGCACAGAAGTACCAGGCACATCTATGGATAGAATAGGTGCAATAGAGGCTTGAGAAAATGGGAGACAGGAAAAGCAAACATGGTGAAAACAGTTATTTGTTCTTCTTGTGTTAGTGCATTAAACTAAAAGGGTGCTGTCACAGACAAAAATCGTGTCCCTTCCCCTGTACCTTGTTTTGGAGAATGTTTCAGAAACTGCTCTGTGAAGGGCGCCTTGTCTGCCCCCCTTCTTTGTGTAGAAATGTTGAAAAGTTGTAGGTAGTTTTCTTCCATGCCTTTTCTGCAGACTTTAACCACTTATCTCAAAGTTCTGTTGCCTACCAGCTTTGGAGCATTGGCTTTTTGCCCTACAAATCTTCCACTGTAGATATCAACAGACCTGTATTTTTGTTTGGCTTAAAGTCTAGTCCTTCACAGGGAATTTAGGTGGCTGTGAAACAAAGTGGCATCCCAGGGCTCTGAGCATCCTCCTTTCAGCAGACGGCAATCTGTCATCAGCTAAAAATCTCAGGCACCCAGGAAAAAAGCAGCAGATGGAGTCAGATGAAAGCAAACTGCTCCCTGGTTTGGGTGAGGTTTCAGAATCACGGCATCACAGAATTGGTAAGGCTGGAAAAGACCTTTAAGATCATCAAGTCCAACCATCAACTAGCACCACCACTATGTTCACCACTAAACCATTTTGAGAAAGTTTCTAACTAAAGAACACATGGTTTTGGTGGGGTTTTGGAAATTTCTTGGTTTTGTTTTTTCCCCAGTCTCACCCTGTATGTAGCTAATCTCTTCTGACTCCAGAAATATCAGTCTAAGCCATAGCATCTTTGTTTCTTGGTACTGAGTTCTGACCATACACCCAGCTCTGTGTAAAACAGCTCTTGTTGAGCTGGTCTGAAAAAGAGATGGATTTAAGCAACAGAAGGTTTACTGGCACAAGGGAATTTGATTTAGAAATTAAAAGTTCCTTCTAGCATTGGTAATTAACTCCGGTCTTTTATCAGCTAGATTAAGTTTCTAGTCTGCTGGAACTGTGAAGAGATCGAAAGTTTAATGACCAGTGGGGCCTGGATTGTAATGCGTTATCGTCCTTGTCTTAAAAATATTGCAAAACCAGAAAAAGTTTTTAATATTATATGATGAACCATTAGTCAAAATATAGCCCTTAATAAATTCCCCCTCTGCAGTATTGGTGGCAGTGGCCAAGGAAACCTTGCACTGCTTATGGCAGTGCTCCCCTAGACTAAGGGCTTGCAAGAAAACCTGGAGCTGATGGCATTAGAACCCCTGCCAGCTCCAGCCTAGCTTCTCTCCTCATCCTTTGGACACTGTAAACTTCCTTAGAATAGAATATGAAAAAAAAATTAAATCTAAGTCTCATATTAAAATAAGGGTTCCACAGCCTGGTGGTGATACATAACCATGGTTGGTTGGTGATGGTTTCCCTTGAAGCTGCAGTTTAAATGGGGTGGTTTGAATGGATGCTTGCACATCACAGCTGTGCTGGGGATTTTCATGGAATGGGGAAGGGTCTACAGGAGGAGCCACACAAGGAGTGGCTGAGGGCACTGGGTCTGTTCAGCTGGAGCAGAGGAGATGAGGGCAGAGCTCCCTGGGGGCTGCAGCTCCTCCTGAGGGGCAGCTCCGATCTCTGCTCCCTCTGACAGGGACAGGACTCAGGGAATGGCTGGAGCTATGCCAGGGAGGGTCAGGCTGGATATCAGGGAAAGGTTCTTCCCCCAGAGGGCGGTGGGCACTGAACAGGCTCCCCAGGGAATGGGCATGGCCCCAAGGCTGCCAGAGCTCCAGGAGTGTTTGGACAACGCTCCCAGGGATGCACAGGGTGGGATTGTCGGGGTGTCTGTGCAGGGCCAGGAGCTGGACTCCATGATCCTTGAGGGTCCCTTCCAGCTCAGGATATTCCATGATTCTATGACATGGCATGCCCATGGAACCATGGTCAAGATCCTCTTTTGAAAGCAAGTGAAAGGTAGGAATCTCCCTAGGGAGAACAGCTCAGAGCAAGGCTGTCACTGGTGGGGGTGACATTGGCTGTGTTACATCCTCTAGGAGATCACAAGGCCAATACTGGAGCACAGTAACAAAGTTTGGTTCTCTTCCTTGTTCTAATAATTATATTCTCTATGCAGGTATTTAATTTCTCTGTGTCTCAGGTAAATCTTTTCTAATTTGCCTTCCTATGCCAGGGAAATGGAGCACACAAACCATGTCCATAGGTACTGCTTGGGAAAGGTCCTGGACGTCAGCTGTTGGGACTGGGACTGGCTCTTAGTTTGTCCTATACTGTGCTGGGTGAGTTTTGTGCTTCATACATTTTTAACAAGCAAAAATGCAGTAGGTGGGCAGGATGTGCTGCTAATGCTGCACTTTGTCTATTTTTAGGAAGTTGGTTGTCTGCTCATTTGCAGTTGTTGCAATCGGGGACAAACATTCTCAGTCAATGCACAAATTAAAAACATGTTAGTGTTGGTCTTGACTCTGATGTCACCTGGGCAGGTGCTGCTCTGAAATAGCTCTATTGAAGTTCAGGAGTACATCTGATCAAAGATGACATCAAAAGCAGCACAATCTATAAAGCAATAGTGTCTGCGTGTAGAACACACTGTTTGCAATAAAACAGGAGAGCTTTATTGAATTACATTAAATTGTTGTCAGTGTGTCAGGAGCACAACCAAACCTCACTTCTGGATTTTTGAAAGTGATGATGGGAGGGAAATGGATTGCAGTTCTAAAGAAGTGTTGAGTTTGACATTTTTGATGGAGGTTTGGCTACAGCCAGGTCCAAATACACAGTGTGATTCCTGCGTTGCTCAGCCCCAGAGCCTGGCTGAGGCTGTTGTTGGCAATTGTCTTCCTGGCTGAGTCGCTCTGCAGCTGGCACATTAAGGCAAGTTTACATGTTTGGAGTGCAAGGAGATTAAAATACTGATAGGAGGGGTAAGAGAGGATTGCTGTGGCAGTATCAAGGTGTGCAGCGTTATTCTCCCCGAGCGATGTGTGATGAGTGTGAACATGGCAACCTCTACCTTGTGGGTTTTCTTGCTCTGTGCCTACACCCACTCTTGCACAATTCCCTGCTTAAAATGTTCATCTTTCTCACCTTTTGACTATTTGCATGAGAGCTGAGTGAATCTCTGAGTCAAAGCAGAACTGCAGATGATGAGATCAGAACACCATGATGCTTCAGGCAATGTTTTTAGCTGTGAAAAGCACTCGGTTAAAGAAGAGTTTTTCTGTTTCATCTAAAAGATCAATATTCATTTGACAGTAAGTAGAAGGGGGAACCAGAAAGGCACAATGTCAGTGCTCACACTGCATGTTGCCATGTGGTAAAACTGATTCTGTACCACTGTGACTGGATACAAAAGGCTGATCTAAGCCCCATTTCAATAATTTGGTTTGCTTTTTATAATTTCTCCACCTTTTCCCTGTAATACCAATTGACATCAGTTCTAATAACAACATATGTAAGATAAAGGAGACGTCTTGGTGGTGCATTTTCTGTTTTAATTTCCAGCATATTATATTGAGTCTCTAAAGATTCCTAGCCTCTGTGAAATGATGTGTAGGTTTGTGGGGCTTTTGTTTCTGTGGGGAGTTGGAATCAGGAGCATGCAGCAGTATCTGCATTAGTGTCCTCATCAACTGGGAGTAAGAAAGTTGGAATGCTCGGACTTTGTATTTTATTCCCTCACAGAGGTAGAAGACTCATGTCCTAGGCTGGAGGATGCATTGGGTGAACAGAGCTGTGTTGGGATGGGAGATTTCAAGGTTTTTTCTTTGAGTTTTGGGTTTTTTGCATTGGTTTGGTTTGTTTGGGTTTTGCTATTGGTTTTGTGTTTTTTTAAAATCTAATGAAGCTGAGAGGAATTTGCTCATCATTTCTGTGCTGTCACACAGAAGCTGAGATCCTGTATTGAGACACAATTCAGAATACATGGCTGTTAATGTGTGTTTCTTCTTGTTACTTTTGCACATTCAAGGAAGACAATTCTGTAACAAAGGATTCTTGGGATAAGCCCCTGCTTCGAGGAAAGCAGTGAAGTTACCAACTGATATATTAAATTAATTTAAAATTTTTCATCCAGAACCTTTGGTGTTTCATATCCAGATTGACTTTTCTCTGATACTCCCTGCAGTAAGAGTAGTAGAGGGCCAGGCAGTGACTGGTGTCCTTTCCTTTCCACTCTTGCAGAAAGAGAAGTGTTACAGACAATAAATATGCAGCTTTGGGCCTTCATACTGTGACAGCACTGGATAGACTTTAGATATCTCATTTATTTTATACATGTTGCATGTTTTCTGTGTTCCCAGGTATACGATGGCATTGAGGTGGCTGCTTGGTTTTGAGGATAGCCTTTGGACCAGCTTATCTGGCAAGGAATGCTTTGAATAATAATAAGACAGTGGGAACACTCTAAATAATAAGGCAGTGAACCATCCTAAAATAGTTCCTATTCAAAAGTGTATTTAAAAATAAAACCTACCTCTGTACATTGGAAAGAATTGTTTTTGGAGATGCAGCCTTTATAGGAAAAGCCACATTCACTAAGTACTGGAAGGGGTTGGAGGTAGCAGCTCTCAGTAAATAATATAACGAAACAAAATGTAAAATCAAGGAATAGAAACAAAATTGCTTACTTGTGTCATCTACAGCTATGGCACATTCAGGATCTGGCCCTTTTCCCTCTGATGCTTATGACAAAACTTCCATTAACATTTCAAAGCTGGTTTTGAATTCTTTAAGGACTTCTGTTCTTCTGAGGGTTGCTGCCTGCACAAACAAAGCTCCCAGTGACTGACAGCACTACCAGGTTTCTTGACTGCTTCTTAGGCAAGAAGATGCAGAAAAATAAATGTTCCTCAGAATAGACCTGACTCTGACTTCCCATCCATGGAGCTGCTTGCAGGGAAGCCTTGGTGACTTGTTAAACAGCTGTAAGGCCTCAGCTGCAAACATCTTTGGTTGTCATCATGTTTGGCTGGCAGACACTGCAACTGAGACATCATTTTCAGTCCATGGGTCTGACATAACCCTTGCAGCTTCCTTCCAGCCTCCCCTGTGTCTTCCACAGCTTGGTTGCTCTGGGAGAAGGCCCTGTGCCAGGTCATTTGTTCCAAATGAAGGATTTCAATCATTTAACCTTTCAAAAACATGCCTAGAAATCAATAGAGGGGATTAGAAAATCAAACCTATTCAAGTTCAGTGCAGAGTCTTAAGGGTTGAAAGAGGTATCAGAGTATTCTCGGAGTCAAACCTGGGGATGAAGGCTCAGAACAAACCTTGGTAAAAGCACAAAGCACGAGCTGGAGCCCAGGCTCTGCTGAACCTGTTTTGTTCTGGGTTAGCTGAAGAACACAGACCAACACCACCTAAACCTCAACAGAAAGGCTTGGCTTTCCAGCATGAGAGACGTGATCCATTTAATAAGTTATAAATCCCAAGTAGAACCCATCTTTCACCTCCATGCAGGAAATCAAAAACCTCTCTCTAGAACTTTTAAATGTCAGGTAGTTCTAGGTTTGAACTTTCTCTTTCCTCTCTGTCTGTTCTTCCAACGTGAAGTGCTGGTACCAGAAGAGCAGGAGATATGGAATTGAGGAATGCAGAAAGCAAACTCTCCAAGCAGAAATTAGGAAGCCTTCCTGCAAAGAATGGGGACTTTACTCACAAATGAGCCATTAATTTCCAGAACAGGTACATAAAACCCAAGCCTGTCCTGTAAACAGAGACCACTGCAAAGGGACTGCATGAACCTGCAAACCTTTTGTGGTGATAGAGCTGGACAAGTGAGGAGCTTCTCTTAACAAGTTGGAACAAGACACTATCAGCATCCTCAAAGCAAAAGTCAAACTTGGTTTCCAAATCTGAGCTCAGGCTTACAAAATTGAACTGGAGAGTACTGAGAGGTGGGAACTGGAAGAGAAGAGCAAGGAAGGTTTTATTTACTTGTACAATCTCTCAGCTTGGATATGAGTGGATCAAAATCTGTTTTTATTACATTGCAATTAAATTTCAAGGCCAGGTTGGACAGGGCTGTGAGTAACCTGGTCTCGTGGAAGGTGTCAAAGGGAGTTGGAATGACGTGAACTTTAAGGTCCCTTCCAACCCAAACCATTCTGTGATTCTAAAACCAAACAGAAATATGGATTTTTTTCTGTTCCCTAAAAAAGCCATCCAAAGAGGAGTTGGAAGCAACCTGCAGATTTAAAATGAAGAAATATGGATGCTCAGCTGGGACTTAATCAGAAAAGTTTTCAGCAGCAATTCTGCAAAGCTTTTCCACTCTTAGAGTTTGAACCTTTTTCTCCCACTTTCCAGTGAAATATGTCCTTGGAGATGGAGATAGGACACAGGGATGTCCTTGGAGAAGAAAGGATTCTGCTAAGGAGCCCCTTGGTTTTTTGGGAGTAAGCAAAGTGGTGGTGGAGAGTGCTTTCTCACTTGTTTGTCTTAGGTACTCTTCCAGAAGGCTATTTCTATTTTAGATCAAAGAAAAATGCAAAAGCACTCTAGAAATCCTTTCTCAGGCTTTTTCTGTGGTTTGATGTTTGTTTTTTTGTTCCTCCCCTTCAGTTATTGTGTGGTCAACCTTGACGGGCTTTTAATGCTCTGCCAAGTTCTCTGGGAGCTGCAGAGACCATCCTTCTAATGGATAGATGATGTAATTATATTTCAGCATCCTCTAAATGGGTCTCACTTACTACGAGGGTGCTTACATGCATGTGCAGTTGGAAGTTTTGTTTTGTGCATCTGTTTTTAAGGAGGATGTGGCCCTAAACTATCACAGAGGACCAAGAGAGCCAACTGTCAAGAGCTTTTGGTACCCAGAGCTGACTGGAATGACTACAAATGTTTTTTGTTTGTCTGATTAAATAACTTCTCGAACATGTAATAATCAAAACTGCCCATTTTCATTATCTAGCTACAGTACTAAGTGACCAGAAATGTGAAGAAAAGTCAGGGTGGGAAAAAACCCCCAACCCTTCAGGACTTTAAAAGTTCACCTTTTAACCCATATTTTCAACACCTGACTTGAGCAGGGCTTTGGTGCAAGGAAGGCTGATGAGTGATCCCTGTGCTGCTGTGCTGTGTGGTGCTGATCCCACCTCCCCAGCAGCCAATGGTGCTTCCAGAAAAGCCAAAAAGCCCTGGAGACTGCTTTTGAAACTGGAAACAAGCTCCTTGGACTCTTGGTTCACAAACAGGGTGTGTGGAACCCTTGACACTGCAGATTGCAGACAGGAACTGGAAGCTGTGTTTCCAGTGGAAGCCTTGTTATGTTTTCCTTACCCGACCTCATGGGGGTTTTGATGCAGAGATTGACTGGAAAGCTGGAGTTAGAGTGTGGACTAACTTGGGTTTGGGTGCTTTCTAGTAGTATTTTGTGTTCCTGCATGTGCTTGAGTCGCAGTGTTTGAATTTCCGAAACTCAGAGAATCTCTGTTCTGGGCCTACACTCTGCTTGCCCGATTTCTAAGCCAACTTAGAGTTCAGAACTTGCTCTTGTTTAGAAATGAATTTTAGAACGTACACATGGGCAGTTGACCCAAACGCCAAAATACCAATCACAGAATCCCAGAATTGTTTGGTTTGGAAGGGACCTTAAAGATCATCTCGTTCTGCCCCCTGCCACGGGCAGGAACACTTTCCACTCTCTCAGGTTGCTCCAAGCCCCATCCAGCCTGGCCTTGGCCATTTCCAGGGATCCAGGGGCAGCCACAGCTTCTCCAGGCACCCTGTGCCAGGGCCTCACCACCCTCACAGAGAACAATTCCTTCCCAATATCCCACCTATCCCTGCCCTCTGTCAGTGAGAAGCCATTCCCTCTGTCCTGTCACTCCATCCCTTGTCCCAAGTCCCTCTCCAGCTCTCCTGGAGCCCCTTTAGGCCCTGGAAGGGGCTCTGAGGTCTCCCTGGAGCCTTCTCTTCTCCAGGTGAGCACCCCCAGCTCTCCCAGCCTGTCAATGTGTTATTATGAACAAACCAGACATTGACTTTGAGATGTGTTATCTTCACTCAGGTGCAACACCACTGTTGGAAAGAAAAAATAGTTGCATCCAAGGTTGTTGAAGGGCCCCTCTGGCTGTTACTGACTGTGCTCACCTGTAGCAGCCTTGGTTCTGTTACTCTAAAATCCCCTGACTGCTGTAGTGTGTGTGCCTAAAGACATCTCATGGAGGTCACTGGTGAGTTTTCTTGAACAAAGGTCACAGAAGACCCTTGTCTTAAATGGTAGCTTTGGAAATCATTTAAATGGTAGATAATGATGTTGTCTTTATACTTCATTCTGCAGCAGTGTGCTCAGAAGTTTGGATTGGTTTTGGCCACTTTGGATTTTTTACAGTCAATATTTCAAGAGAGAACTGAAAAGCAAAATAAATATGGGATTAAAAAAATTAAAAAGAGAGAGAGAAGAGTTGTTTAAGTTAAAGGAAGAACAGGTGTCTAGCAGCTTTAAAAATAAAAATAATCAATTTCCAGCAGTAGTGATTATGGAATGGACCACTAGAACATGGCTCCAGAGAGAGAGAAGCTGTGGATAAAGGAACCCAGTTTGTAGCTTGCTCAGTCCCTGAGCAGGTTATGAGAAGCTTCTCTGTGAGAGCAACAAGGGCTCAGTGGTGCTGGGGCTCCTTTGTGCCATGACTTTGAATTAAAAGTAAGTTGCAAACACCACGTGTTGAACTCAGAACAACACTGTCACCTGCGAAGAACCCGGGTCCTCCTGCTCTGGGCAAACCCCAGAGGCCGCTGAGCACCCACAGCCAGTCACTCACTATTGTGCTCTAGGATTTTGTTTTCTTTTCAAAGCAGTCTCCTGTATTTTGGTCATATAGAATTACAATTTAAAGCCCTGGTTGAGCTGTTTGAGTATGCTTCTGTTCAAAGAAATACAGACATTCAAATGCTAACCAAATACATATCAGTTCTAGATGCTGTTTCACTGTTCAAATTTGGTGATAACTTAGTAGAAAACGACTCTTAATGATGTGAATTTGCAGTGATTTAAAAAAAAAATCCTGAGAATTGTCCCATGTGATTAAAGAGGCTGTAAATCAAGTGTGCAGGTAACTTTGTAAGCCTTGCCTTTCTTGGTGAGTTCTTTGATCTCTAAATGCAGATGTTCAGCTGCCACACCTGAGCCCCGGTGTCACCTTGGTGCCATCAGTGCAGTGCCCTGAGCACGGGGGTGCTGCTCCCACCTCCTGCAGCTCTCCACAGCCTGCCCAGAGACAGCTCCCAGAGACACACAGAGGGTTCTGGGCGACTGCTCTGCCTTCTTGCTCTCTCTGAGCTGGTTTTGCCTCCCGAGGTGTGATACTCCCTCTGCTCTTAGGAAAACCATAAGACCAGGCAAGCAGTTGTTACATTTTAGTGGCCCCTCCTTAGCTGGAAAATGTCTAAGGCATTTCAATCAAATGATTCACACTGACCCAAGTGCCTGTTGTTGCTCATAACAAAATAAGAGAAGCAGAGTAGTGCTGAACACACATACTGTGTTTTCTGCTGCCTCACAGTAAAACAAATGGCACGCAGTGTGTAAGCAGGTAATGACATCTCCCAGGGAGGAGAGCTCCTGTGTTAATCACATCTGACTTCTCCAGCTGGCTCGCTTCCTTCTCCAACCAGCCAAGCAGGTTGCTGAAATTGTGACAAATGCTTGCATGCTTTATGAAAATAAAATCGTATTCAATCTTTTCCCCCCAGCCCGCTATGCCCACAACGCTTCCAATGGATTCTATGGCTGTGTTTGAAGGCTTCCTCAGTCTCAGCTTTTTAATGGAATTCCATTTGAAGTTGTCTCTAATATGTCTTGTCCACGGGCTTTCCTTTGCACAGTATAATGGATTCTTTAAGCTTTGAAAGTGAGTTGTTGTGGCCTAAAGTAACAAATCAGTTTTGGAATGCATGCTGTCTGTTGTAAATGATTTGGGGGTAATAAATTTTCTGGTACAAAGCAATAGGCAGAGTTTTCATAATGTTGAACAGTTTGGACTTGTCTTGAAGGGAACAATGTCGTGAAAGCAATGCACTGGTTCCAACTATTTGTTATTACAAAAGACAATTTTTTTTTCCTTAAGGTAGAATCCTCATCAGATTTCATGCTTTGCTGTAACTTGTTTTATTCCTTATGTTAGACAAATAAAAATATTTGAGCATAATTGTGTATCTGTTACATCTTTTAATGTAAACTTTTATTTTTAGGCTGCTTAGGAAAGCTTATACATGTTACCCTTTCTACTAAAGGCCCATTAAAGTGGATTTGATTGCTCTTAGAGCTTTTGACACAGTACATTTGAACCTGGCAAACTGAAAACTAAGGCAGCAGTGCAGAAGCTGTATGTGTTACCTTAAATTTAACATGATGGTTTTTCAGCACTCATTGGTTCTCTCCTGGAAATGTTCACAGATGGCAATTTCTAGAGCTCTCCCACAGACAAATCTGATGAACTAACTCCTCCAGACAGCCCTGAAGTTAGAACTGCATTTTGTAAGACTAGATGTTAAATAATTATCAACAGACTCTTCCACTTTTCTCTTTGGTTCTCAGTGTCATGCAAACCACATGAAGTTTGGAGTCTTTATCTGGGTATCCAGTTTTAGGGACTGCAGTGCAGGAAAAGTGAACCTTCTTGATGTCCAGTGGCCATGAGATTGAGTAACTTTGCTTTCATTTTCCTTTTTTCTTTTCCTTTCCCCAGACCCCCTTTCTTGCTGCAGTGCCAGCCTGGGGGCACATGGTCAAAGTGCCTCCTTTTACAAATAAGATAACAGGAGTGGGAAGTTCCTGTGTTAGGGGTTGCATCCTGAGTCCCCATGTTGTCCTCACCTGTCACAATCTTGGTCTCCTCTTTTCCCTCCTGCACCAAAAACCTTAAAGGGGTTGACTCCACACCATGGAAAGTGGTTGCTGAAGAAAAATCAGCTGGAACAAAGTAAAGACACCCCCCAAAAATTAATGATGAGGAGCTGTTTAATGATAATTTAGAAGATGTTTACAAAGCCACTAAGTTGTTGTTGAGAGACAAGACTGTGATGAGCTGGTTTTACTTTTAAAGTGAAGAGAAATCCTGAGCTGAAAGGGAAATGAAAGTGGCAGAGAGGCTGATGTTGGTGAACACTCCTTGCATGACTTCTGGGGAGGCCAGGAGAAATATGTGGCCAGTGGAAATACAGGCAAATGCTTTTTCCTGGGAGCAATAGGAACAAAATGAATTCTGATACTACAGTACTCTTATCGAATCATTCACAATCCAGACGGGTAGGGCATAATTCCCAGCAGGAAAAATAAATTATATGCTTGTGTAGTGGGACAGTGGAGTCCTTGCTCTTCTAACAGGAAACAGCAGTGGTGCTAAAAAGCAAATGTAACCCAATGTCTTTAGATGCTGGACAAAAAAAGCTTTCACAGAGTTAAGCAAGGAAGTCTGTTAACTGTTGTTGTTGGGGAAAGGGATGCACTTTCCTGTATCTCAGACCCTGCCCAACAGTAGGAAAACCATGAATTTCTGGAGTTGCATCACGACTTTCTATCAAAAAGGCACAAAGTGAATGACTAAAGGAAATGTAAACCTGCTAGATGGAGCATGTCACACCCAAATATGTGGTTTATGTGTTTGCGTAGATGAATGTTTCTGAGTGAGCCAATCAATGTGGCTTCAAGGGAAATAACACCTCAGGATGAGCTTCATGTGCCATAACAGGCTTGGTTAATTGGTTTTGTTTTGGGTTGGGTGTTCCTGGGTTAAACTGGAACAGTGGAAGAAATTTGTGCATTCCAGATAGAGTAAAATCTGCTCAAAGGAGACCTTTGACTATAAACTGGGAAGCAATTGCGTGGATGAATTTCTACAGCAATCTGACCTGTGCTGCTCTGGGTTTTGTCGTTAATCTAGCTCCAGTTTGTCATTTAAGGGTTGCATAAACAGGCACTTGGCCGAGGAGGGAGTAGAGGAGCTGATTTTGCAGGGATGGGAAAGCTCAGGATTATCCTCATCAAGAGGATTTGACAATGTTCCCCTTTCACAGTGCACATCCCCGTGTGCACCTGTTTGTGGTCTGGAATGAGGACAGCAGGGTGACTGCTCACACAGGAATCTTTCCCCTTCTCTGTGATTAGCTTTGTGTTCTCCATGGCCTGTTATTCCTAGGGGTGAACATCAGCATCCACAGGGCAGGAGCAGTCGGTGAGGAGGAGGGCGGTGGCTGCTCTGTGGGGCAGGAGAGGTTGTGTTGCTCTTGTGCCAAGGGGGGGGTGGGAGGCAAAACCCTCCCAGTGCTTCTTCCACACCTGCTGCCCTTCTCTCTTCTTCCCTCTTTTCCCAGGGGATGCTCCCCCAGGAATGGGACACTTGCTCCTGATTTCTGAGAGCTGTGGATATGTCTTGGTGCAGAGGGAGAAGAGGCTTCACGTCAGCACCAACGTGGCAGGTGTCTGAATTTGCAGGGAATCAGAATCTGCGGCTGGAGCTCTCTCTGGGCCCACATCTCTGAGTCTTTAGTCCTTTTTCCACTCGTACAAACCAGGAGCTCTATGACCTCTCAGGAAATTAACTTACTTATTGATCATCCTGAGGGCCTAGGGATGTAATTCTGTCTTTATTACATCAGATTTTAGAAGATATTTTTGAACAGTGGCAAAAGAATAAAAGTCACAGGGGAAAAAAGCTCACCAAAAGAAGAAAAAGAGAGAAGCAACAGCAATCTTATGTCTCAGACAGGTTTGTGGAGCTGATGAAATCTGTATGCATGCACGAGGAAGGGAGGGAAGGTTTTAGCAATTTGTGTACTTAAGGAAATTTATATCTGAAAACCTGAATATTAGAATCAATTTACAAGTTTAAACTTTTTCTTATTTTAGCTCTCAGGGAGAAGTTCAGGGTTTATTGTGCAGCTTTTTAGTTCAACCACATATTTTCAGAACTACTTATCTTTATCATTCCCCTTTGTAGCCTAAAGCTTGGCTTGGCAGCTCATGAGGTTTTCCATGAAATTGCTTAAGGTGTTCCCATAACTGCCTGCACTAATTTTCATACAGCAAATGTTATCCTCTTTCCCTAAGAACACCCATGGAATGTGTGACTTCCACAAACAGACCCAGCAAAAATGTGCCCTGGATCTGCAGTGATCAAATCTAAAACAATTAAGATAGATCAATTCTGTTCTATCATGAGAACTGAGTAATACTGCTTTGTTCATTTCATTTATACTTTTGACTTTTTTCCCAACTTTCCAGTATCTTGTAGTGAGAATTTCTAATATATAAGGCAAATATTCATCTATACACAGACACATGATTTTTCTAGGATAGCTTTGCTAATATGCCCTTAAAAGTAACTTTGTCATTTATACTTGATTTGATGAGTTAGAAATGAGAGAAGCAGTTAATAAAAAAAAAAAATCTTTCTGATTTCTAGGTAAACTCAGGCAATTGTTCAATCACACAAAAAAATGAAGTCAATTAAAACTAAATTTTCTTGAGGGTTTTGCTTTCAAGCCTGATTCCAGATTTCTTACAGAACCTTCTTCTATGTACAGGAACTGAGGTTAGACCTGGCTCCAGAAAAAGGTACCACTGAAAAAATATCCTGTAGCAATTAAAATTCACTTTGACAAGACAGAAAATGTTGATGAGGCTCACAAGAAATGAGAGAAAAAAATACAGTGCTGGTAATCACTTGGGTTTTGTTGGTTTTTTGTTTTTTCCTTATTAAAGCACCAGCAAATGCGTGTCCTACATTCCCAATAGGTAAAGGGTTCCAACCTTATTATAATATATCTTGGATGTGAAGCTGTCAGATCTCCAGAGTGAGAAAGAGCAGAAGACAGTCTGTCACCCTGGCATCTCTGTTTCCACGTTTTCCTTATCACCAAGCAAAGAATGCATTTTTCATTTACACCTACCTGTACCTTTATGCAGCACAGCCAGCCGTTCATGCATTTCAGAGGATAGGGATGTCATGCTAATGATATATTCCTTTTTCTGCCTTTTGAAGGGCAATTTAAATTGTCTCCCTGACGCCTGGTTTGCATTAGTGATGCTGAAACGTGTGCACGTGAGTCCTGAAAATGGATACAGTGTAGGAGTGGAGGTATTTCTTTCCTCAAGACTGAACAGTGATTTTTTTTTCCTTATTGAAATACAAATTGCCATGTCTGTTTAAAGCTGAAGTGTGGGGTGTTCTTATTAACACCTCTAGCCTGAAGTCTTTTCATATTCAAATGAATGTTAAGTGTTACTGGGATTACACATCAGTCCCACTTCAAGAGAACTGAGGAGCTTGTTTCAGCTGTTTATTGTTCATTTGAGGGTATATTTAGTGTGCTCATTTTTAAACCATATTTCATCATCTCCTGATATTTTGGAAGAGGAATAAGAAAAGACAGATAAAATTTAAGCCTCTTGTTAGCTTGCATCGATTATCCTGCATTTTGATCTTGCCTTTCTCCTAAATTGACTAAATATTTAAAGAATAATGGAGCAGGGATGACTACCGCATTGAAGAGTTTCTTTTTTTTTTTCTTATTGATACATCCCCTTGGCTTTAGAAAAGAGACTGTCTGCAAAGAGACATTTGGTGCTTGACTGGCAGCTTTATAGATCTTTCTAAGTGTATGTTCAAGTACCAAAAAAGTTTTTCTCTTCTCAGAATACAGAGCGCAGCTTTAGAAGAGAATATTCTGAAACTGCTTTCAGCATATGATTTTGGTGGCCATCAGCAGTGCCTGGACTATTTGATGAAATGCTTCCAAGAAAGCTTTCAAATGTGCAGAGCTTCATGCTTTACACTGATGTGTTGTCTACATACAGCTCAGAGAAGGCTGTGGCTGCAGAAGCCCCTAAAAATGTCAGATTACTTTAAATTTTTGGCTGAAGCATATCATCACAACCCCATGATTGAAGGAGCTTTGAATCCCAGAGTTTCTTCAGAGATTTCAGGATTTAGAGCACTGGGAAGGCAACAGTCTAGCACACGAGCTGCTGGTGGCTTCCAAAGCTGGCCTGAAGGGCAGTGTGAGGGTGTGAAACAGGGCCAGATTTCATCCTCCCACATCCCTGAACTGCTCTGTGCATCTACAGAGCGTCTGAGCTGCTCGGACACTTCAGGTGGCCAAACACATTCCTGTCAACAGCAGCTTCCACTCCCATTTGGTTCCTCCACCTTCCTGAGATCAGCAGGTCATTTTCCAGGGATGTGCTTCACCACACAGGGGGCTTCCAGTGGCAACTTTTTCCTACCTAAATTTCTTTAACATGGATCTTCATACTGCAAAATTACTATATGTCTTAGAAATATTTTTAAGGATTTGCTCTTCTTGCATTAGTGCTTTTTGTATTCCTAAAACTTTTGGAAAAGCAGCTCTGTCTTGCTGATAACATTCACTTTAAAGTAAGCAAAGAAAACTATGGGAATTAGAAGGGCAACTTCATCAACTGTAGTGATTTTATTTTTACATGCAAAGTGTGGGTTTTTTTCAAATAAAGCAATTTTAGGGTGAGTTGGCTGCTGTTTTCCTGTAGATGTCAGACAAAATTCTCTTGGCAAAGAATTTGCCTGTTAGTGGATTTTGTCTTTGTCAGCGCTTAAGGTATTTCACCAAATACCTTTCAAGAAACCATAAAACATCATTTTACCATAATGACTCTGAGCCAAGATGGAGAATAGAGATAGAAACCTTTGACAACCAGCACACTCTGTTACCATTTTCCCATTTAATAGGCTCTTATTATTCCTTGTCTCCTGGGAAAGTGTTTATCATTCCTGGTGACATCCCCACTGATGACTTTTCACCGCTCCCATCAGCTTTATCAACTCATCAGCTGCTTTCCTTGTCCCCCAGCCCTGGTTTAGTGGGGTGGTAGCACTGCCTGTGCCCTGTCTTTGCCCAGGGGAGAGGGAGCAGGAGAATGATGGGGAGCCTGTCCTGTGGACTGGCACCATAGGAAATCTGGGAGGATCAAGACACAGCAGTATTTTTCTAACAGCTGATAAAGGCACAACAGTATTTCTCTCATGGCCAGGCGATATGTATGTCTTGGGAAGACTGGGAGCAGAAAGAGTTGCTAGATGAACTCCTGAGTGGTGTGTCCACTCTGGGTTGTCTAAACAGAGCAATACAGATGACACTTTTGACACTGGGCATCACAAAAATCTGTGTTCCAGAGATGAGGGTCTATTAAATAAAGATTTTAAACTAATTGTTTGTTCCTTGTACATTCCCTCCCAAATCTACTTAACACCCACTTCTGGCTGCTTTCAGAGCCTGAATATTGAGCTACAAGTGCTGGAGTGGAGAGCACAGTCAGAAAATAACTGAGACACCGATCGACTTTGTCTGCTGATGGCCCTGTGTTAACTGAGAGAGCAGAATTGCAGCAGAAATGTGATGCTTTATAAAGTCATCAGGGGAAATACGCAAATGCATATTCCTGATATTTTGAGAACAATTCTGTGGTTTAAGTAGTGACAAATCCATCATTACCACTTTGCCAAAAGCATTTATTTTAATAGCACAAAATTGTTGGTAGTTGGATTTTCAGATGTGTAAACATTTTGCTTCTTAAAGGATGAGCAGATTGCAAGAACATTGGAAGGAGAGAGTTAAAAATAAAATAAGCTTATGGCTGGCAATGGAAACTGTGTGGCAGCAGGAAACATTCATTCCTGAGCTGGTGTCACTTGTCACAATGTGCTGCCTACGGAGAGCAAGAGCAGTGGGGGGTGTGGTACACACAGAGCAGCTGATGTCAAAGTAATTCCTCATTTGATATGGCCTGTATCTGCTCCTTCATGTGTTTTGAAAACCTTTCTTTCTTCCCACTTTTTTTTGTGACGTCGTAATCTCACCCAAAGATTCCTTGATGCTATTCCCAGAGTATCCCAAACTGCAGAAGACGCAGGAGATGGGACACAGGTGGGACAGAGGTGGGGCAGAGGTGGGACACAGGTGGGACAGAGGTGGGGCAGAGGTGGGACAGAGATGGGACACAGGTGGGACACAGGTGGCAGGGTGATTTGGGACCAGCAATTTCAAGTAATACAACTGAGCTCAGGCAAATCTTACAAATCTGGAAACTCTGGAGACTCTAAAGGAGCTACAGGGTTGACAGAAGAGTCAAATAGAACGAAAAGGTTCTCTGGGATGCAAGATCCTAAAACATCTGATTTCACCCAGAATGGAAAAGAACAGAGTTCGGACAAGGAGGAGCAAGGAAAGAAGGAAAGGAGGAAAACTCTCTCCTAATACTTATTGTAAAAGCAAGCCTTGGGTTCAAACCTTGGGCAGAGGTTCAAGTCAGTTCTTTATCTAAACCAGTTCACCTAATCCTAGTTATCAGCTTCTCCTCTCTTGTAGGCATGAGTTGCTATATAGCCAAAGGGAAGAAACTTCACAGTTTAGAAATACCAAGGAACTTGCCTCAGCTAGCTGCAGGAGTTGAAAGAATTTTCCCCTCTATTTCAGATTTCAGACACTTTTCACTGAAGCTTTTTGTTGTTGTCGTTGTTGTTTTTTTTTTTTTTTAATATGCCTCTCTAAGTTTTTATGGGACTCTTTAGTCTTTCAGTTTTGGGCCCTCCAGGCTTTCAACTTTCCCAGTTGCTTCTCTGCAAGCAGGACCCCCCCAGCCTGTGGTCAGCACTCTGTGAATTCTGTGGAAAGCCATGTGCCTTCAACGTTTTAGTGACCCTGCAGTTTATTCATGGACTGCGGTAAACTCTGATTTGTATAATTCATGGAAACTACTACATGAAAAGGATGCTGTAGAATATTTTTTTCTAGTACAGCACCCTGCCCTGAATACAACAATAGAATAAAATGAAGCATTTATAGAAAAAGTAGCCATCTGTCCAAACACTACTCAGCTACTTGTCCAAAGGCTATTTTATGGAATTTGGTGTTGAGTGTTTGTCTGTGCACCTGTGGTTGCACACAAGGACACTTTTTCTTCCTTAGATAAATATTTATACAGGAGATACTTGCACTTAATACTGCTTATTTTCCTTTTGCTTTAGTGAAAATATTACTTTTAAAGGAGAGCAGGACAGAAATTCTATGGAGCTCATCTGCACAGAGCAGGTCCTTCTGCTTCTTGAGATGGAACATGTTTCCCTGATTATTCACTGGAGAACTCCACTCACAGCAACAATCCAGAGGGGCCTGTGGCCTGAGGCTACTGGCACAGAGTTACTCTGGGAGAGGCCTCAGGGGACCTGGGAAGCCACGAGGATTTTGCCTCTTTCGTTTCTGGGGAGGTCAAGCACAGCAGCCCTTGGCCCTGGTTCAGCACTTGAACCACTTGGTGGATCTGAATGAGCTGGAATTCCTGGATGTCAAACATATTTCAGTCCCAAAAACGTGTGAGGTCACAGCCCTCTGCAATTTCTTACCTAGGGGGTCAAAATTGGGTACTGGAGTGGCAGGGCTGGGATTAAGGCTCCTGGATCCTTGGAGCCTGTCCCTCCAGCTGTGCTGCAGTGAGGGCCTGGTGTTAGCCTGGTGTTAGCAGTTTCACCAAGCCCTGACTGGGGTCTGCTCCCCACTGGCTCTTCCTTCAGTGCCGTCACAGTGGGCAAAATTAGAAATGAAAAATAATTTTAAAAAGAAATCTTTTTTTTCTGTGGCTGAATTACAGAAACCTTATCAACTCTCTTCTAGGGATAAAGGCTGCATCCTTAAAGCAAAGGGGTTTTAGATGGAGTTTGGCCTGATTTGTTATGAGAGATGACAACAGCAAACTGAAATCTGGATTAATTTCAGTGCACTGTTTTAAAAAAGAATTGCTGAACTAAAAGAAAAATCTGTACTAGAAGAAATTTAAAATTCCGTGGTGTGTTTTTTTTCTGCAGTTTAGAAAGCTCTGCCTTGTTTTCAATTTCTCTATGTGATTTATAAGAACAGAGAACTGCTTTGCTTTATGAATTCTGTGATTCTCTGAAAAATTTGGTAATGTAATGTGTAATGAAATATGTGTAATGAAAATAATTTAAGGGGTTTTAATTTTAGTGCAGTGTTAGTTCTTGGAAATGCAAAATATTACAAAAGGCATATCTTACAGTGTAATTCATATCCTGGGAATAAAGCAGGCCCTGTCCCATTATAAAGTATCAATGCTTAATGATTATTTCTTTTATGTGGCATGAATTTCTAACCCTTTGTTGCTGTTTAAGTAAAATCAACAAATCCACTTTACTCCGAATGTGTAACCTGCTTGTAAGCAATCCTTAATCTTCCCTTTTCCCTGGCTGTCATCTCCAAGTGCTCTTCATGCAGTGATTAGAATCCTTCTCCCCGCTTTAAGAATGGCACACACTCACAAACAATATATTCAGATGAAAGGGAAACACTTGACCAGCACGTCCTGGCAGCTCTTTGATCTCCTTGGGGCCGGAGCATCTTCCAGGCATCCCCTTCAGAGGGTGAACAAGTGAAACATTGTCCTGTTGGGGCAGAGAGCTCTGCATACCTCACATAGGCAGGAAAACACTGATCACCTCCTGTGTGCTGTGCCGGGTGGAAAATTGGGAATTTTTAGGAAGAAAAAAATAATGACATGTTGGTCAAACAGCTGTTAATTAATTGGCCAGTCAGTCCTAGGGCATGGTGGGTAGGGTGTCCCATGTGTGTGTGTGCAGGGTTATGTAGATTTCTGTGGCAAGAAAAGCATTGCTTTTCTTGAACTAGACTGTCAGAAAACAGAATAAACATTCAGAGTGTAATTTGAAATGGCAACAAACAGCAAAATGATGGAAGTGCTTCAGCTCAAGGTGGTATTGGCTTTAATTTAGAAACATCCTGCATGTGTGAGTTTAGATTTAGGTAAATAACTGAGAATTGTCATTTGAAGGCACAGCAGAAGCTCCTGGTGGTCAGCCTGCCCAAAAGACCAACATCTAGTGGTTCAGATTATGCTGGGTTCATGCTGTGATTGCCTCTGTGTTAATTGATTCCGAATTATTTTCTGAAGAATTTTGTGGTGGTTTGTATGTTTAAGGTGTGTGGTGCAGCAAGAAGGACACAGACATTGTTTCAGTTGGCATTTCAGTGCCAGCACTAAGATCTGGGGTCTTGTTAAAGCCTCCTGAAACTGAAAACCTTCAAATTATTGGGTATTAAATTTAAGGCTGAGTGATATGGTCCAGTTCATAGAGAAAGCTCATGGTCAGTGGGCAGTAGAACATGAATCCTGGTTCCAGGATGCATATCTAAAATGCCAGTTTATATTGCTTTGAGATTTGTAATTATGATAATTAAAAATTACAACTGGCTGAATGCATGAACTAAAATCACCTCTCAAAGGGATTAGAGGTAATTTGCCATCTTCCCTTTCTGTTGTCTCCTATATCATGGCCAAAAGGTGGTTGTATTCCCTGCACAGAGCCTGGTCTGCAGCCTCTCAGTCCTGCCTTGTGTTCCAGGGAGGCAGAATTCTTGTTTTCCCTAAACCTGCTGTGCCTTTTGAGAGCTTTCTGTACATTGTGAAGTGCTGGATATGCTGATAGTGAGCAAATAATAATTTAAGTGTAATGAATACATGCTGATAGACAGATAAATCTTTTTCTTGGGTTTTTGCATACTTAAGAATCTGGCCCTGTTCCCATTCCATGGAGGGCAGATGAGATGCCTGTGAGATTAGTCCCATATTAATGACTGCAGAACATTATGTCATATAGGAGTATAACAAAAGATTGTGTCATACAGGTACTAAAAAAACCCAGTTACCTTCCTAAGGCAGTGCTTCAAAACCTGTTGGTTCAGCAGATCTTAAACTCACATAAACAACTTTTTGTGCTCTTTAAAACATTTGCATTACTGAAATGCTGATTGATTTCTGCTATGCTGTTGTCCAACCTACGACCTGCTGAAAATATCGTGTGATATTGTTTTTCCTCTGCTCCTTTTGAAGTAGCTACAAAAGGTAGAGATGAAATAAGAGATTGTAAAATGCAATTTAGATGGATTCTGCCTGATGGGTAATGAAAGGGATGCTGTTTATGGGCTCACGGAGATGGACACATCTGGGCACTGTGTCTGGCACAGTTTGTAAGCAATACCCAGAGCATCAAATGCTCCAAAGCCAGTCAGGAATGACTCAGGAGGTTCTTCCAGCTCAACGCGCAGCAGATGTCCTAAAGCAAAGTGGTTCTGTCTAAATGTATAGGCAAACTTTTTATGTGCACTTAGGCACACAAAAGAGGAGATTGATTTCTAGAAAGGCTTCAACATACAGTTATAGCTAAGATTAGTATTCATGATGGATGTCTTCAGAATATTGATATCGCGTTACTCTCTCCATCAATCATATCATGTTTGCAACTACTTTGAAAATGAAGGCCTACCAATTGAAATGACAAATAGGGGGTAAACAAGTCTTAGGGGAAGTTGCCTTAGAGCTGCTGAGGTGAGAGCCACCACCAGTGGGTTGGGATCCTCTGTGCTGCTCTAGGACCAGGGCTTGCCTTCCTGGCCTGGCCTGCCCACAAATGCATCCAGCAGGAAACTGCAGCCAGAATGTGAAACTGGAGCTGTGGGAATTTTTCTGGTGAGTTTAAGATCCATGAATTAAATATCACACAGGAGAAGTGAGGGACTTCATTGGTTGCAAACCTTTAGACCACTTTTAGAAAACTCTTCAGAATATGTTTTGAAATACTAAGCCATTTAAATTTTGCCGTAAATGCTCAAATCCCATTTACCTCCTTTGTTGTGGAAATAATCAGAAACTGCCTGATTGGGATCATCCAAACAGCTGCTAGCAACTGCCATCATCTCTTGCAAAGTTGTTATTAGCAAGAAATAATTGAATTCCTTATCTTTTACTACATAATTGCAACAAAAAAACCTCCAACACCCTACCTTAAAGGGAGGGGGAGGGCAAGGAAAGGTGCATAATTGAAGAGACAATCCCTGTCTCACACATGTAGTGACAAGCTTTATGTGATTTTTATTGCAATAATTACTGTATCCTGCTGATCAAGAATAATTATCATCACCATAGCAACTTCACATGGAAGAGTGATTGGGGGTGGGACAGAGTGGAATGGTTCCTGGAGAGCAGTGTTAACTTGCTCGTTTGGGAGGTTCTGGGCCTCTGTTTGCATCTTGAAATATTAATGTTCATCCTGCACGTTTGTTTTGGCTTCCCTATCGAGTGAGGGAATGGGGGATGTTGCAGCAGCATGGAAGTCCAAGGGCTGTGAATGCACTTCAGGACAGGTCATGCTCTGACTGAGGGTTGGGAAGAACAGTCTGGAGCCTCTGAGCTCCTGGAGCAGCGGCCCCGCTCGCGCTGCCCTTCATCCCGCTGAGGAACAATAAATGGCATTAGTGCACATTATTGAGGGGATGGGGCAGCCTTAGACCTAGCTGACCTTTTGCTTGCCAGGCATTGATGTTAGATGGAATATATGTATCTTTATTTATGTATTTCTGTTTCAAAACCCTCTCTCCTTGTGATTTCTTGCAAAATTCATTGCATGTTGATTTTTTAATTTCTTCTTTCAATAGCATTTCACCTATGCATAGGTGATGCTGTTTCAAAAATGCTTCTCAGACTATTTTAAAATGAAAAATAACATTTTGAGGAATACCAGGTGGCCTGGACATGTGTGAACACACAGATCAGCCATTTTAATGGTTTACGTAGTTGATGAAAACAACTCATAAAGTTAAGATTATGCTATATGAGTTCATAAAGACGACTTACGATATTCCAAAACATCAATTTATCTTTACTGAATTTTCCAAATTCCTCAAATCAAGAGTTAAGGTAAGACAGACCCAATGTTTTGGAGAAACCAGAAGAAAAGATTTAAGATACATGGCAAGTTTGCACCATGGTACTAAATCTTTCCAGTCCTGGGGACAGTCAGTTGGACCAGTTCCCTCTGGGCATTGCCAAAAACACTGCTTGTGAGGCAGGCTGAGCTGAGGGCAGGGGTTGGCATTCTGAAAATCTGAATTCCAATATTTTGTCCACGATTCCCAAGTGTCTGATACTTCCTTGGGAACACCACACTGGATGGTGAGTGATTTGTTGGTGGTCCTAAAGGAGTTTTTTCCCCTTGTTCTGAGAAGAACATTCCTTTTTTTTATGGAGATTTCCTTTCTCTCAGTCCCAGATGAATTTGGGGTGGTTATGATGCCATGGATGGTAAGTTTTATGGGTGAGTAACAAATGGTTTCATCTTGCAGTCTGCAAATATGGACTGTTTGTCCATGACATCTTGTTAGGTAGGTTTGTCACTGCAATGTGCTCTCGCTGGAGGAGGGACAGCCCTGTCCTTCAGGGCTGCTGGTCCTGTTCCAAAGGGTCTGTTTGCAGAGGAAGGGGATGAACAGTGTTGAATTGTACCTGTGTCCTTGTTTCTTCACTTTCTCAATCTTGTTAAGAAAGATGAGGTACATCTCTACCCTGAGAGACCAAGTGTATTTTGCTTCAGGACTGACTTTCACAGCCTGTCTCAGGAAAGGCAAAATAGAGTCTGTAACTCTCAGCCCAACACCTGACAAATGGAGGGAATGTTGAAGAAGGATTTTTGGAAGCAGCTATGTTCAATAAGCCTGCAGTAAGAATGGGATGTTCTCTGCTGCCATGAACCTGACTCCAAGCTCCCAAGCCTCAAGTTCTTGGGAGACAGAGTATTTTTAGTTATCCCACTGGAACATTGTGTAGGTGTTGACTTTTTGCCTTGACTTTAAAGCACCTCTGTACATATGGCCCAGCATTCTCCTCCTGCTTTGGTTCCCTGGCAGTGCCTGTGCCTGTCAAAGCAGAACCACAGGGTTCTGCCACTGCTCACATCCTTTCTGTCTCCAGTTTCTCTTCTCCTGTCAGGGAAGTCCCCTTTTCCCACTAACAGAAGGGGAGGGATTAGTGAGGACCCCTACAAGCTCAGAGTTGGACAGAGGCCCTGAGAGGGATGTCCCCTGAGAAGGATGTCCCCTGAGAGGGATGTCCCCAGGCATGGGAATGTGGTAAAGTTCAGATAAAGAGGGCAGAACTTCTGTATCCACCATTGCTCAGCTTATCATTTCTCTCCGTATGTTCTCTCCTTCTCCTTCCCTCAGTTCTGGAGAGGCAGCAGTCCAGGGAGTGATGGCAAAAAGATGGCAGCACTCAAATCCAGCAGCCTTTTAGCACCTTGTGTCCACATTCACTTTCACCACTGCTGTTACAGCACACCTCTCCTTGCTCTGCTCCCAGAGACTTATTTGCAAGTGCTGGAGCTGTGACAGACATTCACAGTTCAGGCTCTTGGTTCTCTTTCTGGCACTCAGTCCCATGGCCAAAAAACGGCTGCTGTGACTGGTCCAAAATTATACTGCTCTCAATGCTCATTAAAAATCTTTCATCTCCCACTCATTTGCCTTATACTGCTTCCAAGTTGGTGTGTGGCCTTCAGGGCACTTTAAAAGTAGTATTCTAAAATCTGTAAGTTGCTTCCTCTAAGTGATGATTTCCTCTCAAAATATAAGCATGTGTCTACTGGGAAAGGCAAGATGAGCCTGGGACCATTTTTTTCCTGTTGGGGTCTTATTTATTTACAAAACACTGTCCTGTGGAAGTTTAGATGCTCTGAACATAAAGTTCTGTAAAACCAAACACGCTCCCTTCACTTTGGACAACGCCCTCGGGCACAGGGTGGGATTGTTGGGGTGTCCTGGGCAGGGCCAGGGAGTGGACTCTGATCCTTGTGGGTTCCTTCCTACTCAGGAGATTCGGTGATTCCGTGAAAACAGCAGTTCTTAAACATGAGACTGTTCTCTCTACAGGCCAGGAAATATCCATGAGGACCAAGCCAGGATGGCTCATTTTCTCTATTACCAATGACAGGAGTGTCTGCCCTTGTGCTCCCTGGTGCTGATACTGCCCCCTGGAGCAGCCGGCCATCCGGGGCTGTCTCCATGACAGTGCAGTGACTTAATCAGCTTTGGATGGCATTGAAAGGGGTTGGGAAGGTGCAGTCAGAGGGCTCAGGCAGACACAACGGGGTGGAATTCAGGGCCTGGGGGAGCCAGGGGTCGGGATCTGAGATCAGAACAGGCCCTCCTGCTCTTAGCCTGGTGATCCCATGAAGCAGATTCTAGTTTTAGCTACTGTGTCTGACAAATCACTAAAGACTTTGCTTCTGGTTCTCATAAGTAATGCGGTCATGAACTGCTACAGTATTGAATCGAAATAACTCTTGTTTCTGCACTTTGGGTTTTCTACCTGTTGTTCGAACTACTGGGCACTAAAATGACAGCAAGAAATGTTTGCAAAGTGTGACCAAATATCACATAATTAAGCAATTTGACATTGGAATGCAGAAAACAAAATGTAACAGTAAAAGACTGGTCTAGATTTCATCTGCTCAAAGTAATAATAAAGACATCAGCAGGGAAATCAGTCATGCACATATATTATTTGTGTGCACTTAAGTTGGACAGATAGGATAATGGATGTGGTATACACCAGATGTTACATTTCCTGAAAATAGATATGTTAAAGGAGCTCACAAGTGGTTGTCAATGGCCCTTTCATTACCCCATCAGTCTAAATTTATCCAGTAGAAATAAACATCTTAGTTTGTCTGAACTTGGGATTCACCTTTAAATTCTCTGTGCTACTTTTATGTGCACAAGATAATAGTTAAAAACTCCGCCATGCTATGCTATAGGGTTTCTTAAATCCTCTAAAAAATTTAAAAAGTAGGAACTTTCTTACCGGCTCATTTTAAAAGAGGAGCAGCAGCCAGGTGGGGACGGTGATGCTAAAACACAGCCAAGGCCCACACTTTAGAGTTTTGTCTGGTCCATCACAACATGCAAAAGTAACCTTCTCAGCTCCACCTATACCCAGCTCCAGTGTCCCTGCACAGAAATGGCTGATACAAGTCAGTCATTTATAGAAATTCCTACTGGGAATACACACCTGTCTGGAGCAGTTAGATTTTCATAGAGGGGTGTATTTTGTTTTTCTGTGGAGCTTACATTGGGAAATTTCACAATGTCTTTGGTGTTGTGCCTTAGAATAAACCTCCAGCCACACTGGATTTTTAGGCACCTTTGATGCAGATTTGTCAGTGGAGAGGGGATAGAAGAGCAGCTGAAATGGGCTTTAGCACTGGCTGGGGTTGTACATCAGGAACATTCAGGAGACCAGACAGTCCCTTCCCATTCCAGGCAGGCAACACCTGTCTGAACATCCTCATCCATGTGCAGACTCCCCCTGCTCACACAGGGCAGCACAGCACAGAACAGGACATGACCATAATGTGTTGTGTTCTCTGCCTCTTCATATAAACTGATTCTGCATAGAGAAGTTCTTAAAGAGAAATGGAAAAAGAAGGAGAGAACCCTTCCTAGAAGGGAAGTTCCCAGAAGGGACTGATTTGGAGAGTAACAGGGCACTCACATAAGTATATTTTTGAGGAAACTTTGGGTTTTAGAGTCCATTAATAAAGCATTTGGGTGTAGTATTCTGTAATGTAGCACTGTTTGAGCACTTGAGAGAGGCTTCATTATGGGACTGTACAGAGTTTTGTTGAAGCTTAGCACATGCGAAAACATTTGGAATTGTTCTTAGAGGTATTTTCTCCAAAAGAAGCCAATAAATTCTACTGAAAGACCACACAATCTTAGAGGTAAAAAGCACTCTAATGTATGTGATAGTTTACCAAGGCAGTAGTCGGTCATGTTTTTGCAGACAATTAAAAAAAAAATCCATGTAATTGAAGAAAAGCACCATCGAGGTGCTCATACCTTCAGCATTCCATGGGAATGGCTGCTCAGCAACCCAGGGAGCAGAGTGCTGGAACCACACACTGGTGTTTGCACAGTGAGCTGGAGAAAAAGGTGTGTCTTCAGCTATGTAGCTGCTTCTTTATGTAAGTTATTCTGTGAAAGTGAGTTTAAGGCTTTCTGGTCCTGTTTATTCCCTCTGGTGACTATTGCCCCACTGAGCATAGTGGGACCCTGTGAATTTATATGGACACAAGGTCTGACCTCTCATGTGGAGACCTTTCCAGTCTCACCTGGGGGAGGGAAGGAATTTTTGTTTCTGTTGACCATTATTTTCAACACCAGGACTCCTTTATTAAAAATGCCAGCCAAGAGGGGCAACACACTTAGGTTATTTGACCTTCTGAGCAATTGTCTTCTCAGCTTAGCACTTAATCTGATAAGGAATAGCCTGCTGTTGACATCAGATTGATAGATGCAGTGCTTGGACATTGCTTCCATGTGTTTGATGTCTGCATGGCATTCAACCCCAGTCCCACGAAAAAGATGCCTTCAGCAGCTCAGTGCTATTGATGTTCTGTTCTTAGGGGTTTTTAGGATGCTGAGGAGCACACTGAAATAAGGAATAGGATCTGAATAAAGGAGGAGTCTGAAAAAGGAAGCACATTTGAGCTGGACAGAGCCTTTGGACTGTGTGGAATGCACTTGTCAGCAGTTATTTTTGTGCCAATAAGTTAGATAACTGTTACTGTTTACATACCAATTTGCTCTGTTATTGAATAATTTCTGTAGTAACCAGGGCAACAGTTCAATCACATGATAAATTAATTACTCCAAAGATACACATCTTCATAAAGGAGCTTCATATCATCAGGTTATGTAGGTGTTTGGAAAATTTAATACGTTTCTTAGTTGGGAGATATGTGCAGTAAACAAACAAAATTGTCCCAGGCTTAAGGTTCAGCCACAACCTGTGTGTGGCATTAGAGGTCTTCCCCCTGACTAGACTGGGTTTGCATCTAATTTTAAGATCTCCTTAATAAAACCAAGCTCTTGAATTTCCTTTCTGCCTGTTCCATTCATGTATATCTGAGCAGGTGCCCGCAGGCAAGAGAAAACTTGGCATGGGATGGGCAGCATGAACAAGATGAAGATTTGTCTTTTAATCCATTATAAAGCCCATGGTACAGGATTAGAGGAAAGGCAGAGGGACTTCTGAACTTTGGCTTCTCATGGTGATTTTTCATGGAATAAGCGAACTCCCATGCCAGTAAAAGTGAACTTGAGTTACTTGCCCTTGAAGCATCTAATTGTATAGAGGAATGAGTCTTCCAGAGATTCATGATCAGGAGATTGCAACCCCCTGAAAGTGCTGGAGATTTTTACTCTCATTCATTTCTACAGCCAAACCTAAAAGTTTGGCATAAATATTTTCCTTGCATGTTTTGGTGGTTTTAGAAGGTAAAGAAAAGCCAAAAGAAAAGCTTTCTGCAGGAGAGCAGAAGGCTTGACCTGAGAATATTCATAAAGATCAGCATCTGTAGTCAGAATAAAATGGACTGTCAGGGTCCAAGTCAGCATGAGAAGTGCTGCAGATGGAGACGTTTATAGGTCAGGAGATTTAATCTATCTTCATTCAAGGTAGCAATAAATGGTGGATATGGAACTCTCAGGGTAGGTGGGAAAGACCTGTCCAAATGGGTTGTGGGTCTTCAGCACTGCTGGATCTCTCAGTCATGGTGCAAAGTCTTCCTGTGAGTTCTCTTACAAAGGCAAGTTATTGAGCTGAGGGGAAGAATCAGTAAAAATCTCTAAATTCTGTGTATTGAAGGGCCTTATTACATTCCTGTGTTGTCCTGTTGGGATTTTGTGCTGCAGAATGTTGTGTGACCTGCCTAAAAGTGTGTGCTGTGGCAGCTCTGGCTGTGTGTGCAGCATCTTGATAAATAACTTGCTGACATACCAGAGATGGGTATCTCCCAGACTGTTAGAACTTGATTTCAGTGTATCAAAGCCAATTAGCTGTCTACTTACATATTAGAGATAAGCCACTTTATAGATCTAAACTTTTTTTTTTCCTTTTTGCTACTTGTGATAATTTTGGAAGTCAAAAGCTTTTCTATAATGAGTGGAAAAACTTCATAATGATTGAAAGCAAGGACTTTTTGTAGCATGTATGATGCAGGGCGTGGTGGGATGATGAAGTTGTTGCATCAGGTTTCTTCACAAAGAGTAATACAGGCAATATTCTGTCCAAGGGAAGAAAAGGTAGGCAAGAGGAACAAGAAAGCCAAAATTAAGAGGTTCAAGGTGCTTAATTTTATGGAATCTGTGAAGAAATATGTCTTCAAAATCTTCAGAGCAAAAGGGAATGGGAATGCAGCTCTATAATTACTCCAATCAGATAGTATGCCAACAAAAAAGGAACAATTAGTGATGTTTCCCAGTCAGTAGAAATTTCTCCTTACCTGAGTGATCTATTGCAGAGATATGTAATTAGGGCCATGTAATAATAGGTTTGGCAACTCTATCCCTGTCAAAAAGGGAAGAAAATCCATCCTATTGATAATTGCAGGTTTCTCTGTGTCTCACTTCTTTCCATCCTTCTTTTCTCCTCATCAGATTCCTTAAACATGCCTGGCTTTTGGCTCACCGTATTTTAGTTTGAGTCAGTGGACATGTTTACAAATGGCATTCAAAGAGTTAAGGGAAAAATGGGGAAGAAGGAGTCTTAGCCAGATAATTCAGAGGGAGAAGTTCCTACCTTTTAAGGTGTGAATGAGTAGAGGCTCAAAAAACCCCCCCAAATGTGACAATTTTAAAAGCCCTGTTTGCTGTCCTTTTCTCTTTTCTTTCCTTTCCTTTTTTCTTTTATTTATTCTTTTTTCTTTTATTTATTCTTTTTCTCTTCTTTTCTTTCTGTCACTAGGAAACAGTGCAAGGCTTTAGATTGCAAATTTCAAATGCTTTGGTTAAAGCTGCAATCCCATCAGTGAAATATTCCTTCTGCAAAAATAGAACAAGATTTCAAGTAGAAGGACACTGGACCCAGTTGATGCATAGCCAAAAGCACCATAATCTGCATATAAACTGATGACATGAAGGCAGATATCTCATTGCTTAAAAAAAAAAAGTCCTGAATGACAGGTGATACTGAACATACAAGAAGTATCTTGAATCCTGCTGTGGAACGGAGCCCTGTATGTGCTTTTTAGGGGCTAGATGTTATAAGAACTGACAATTTTAGCAACTGGAGTTGTCCATTTGTGACAGCCTCTAAATGCTGGGGTAAAAATGATGCTGGTCTTTTAAGTTATTTGCTCCAGTAAAGTTTGAGCATTATATCCAGAACTCTGTCTGTAATGGGACTTCAAAATTAAATCTCCAGGTTAGAAATGGCAAAAAGATGATAGCAATTCCTGGCCAAAGACCTTGACTGCTGTTCCCAGGCCAAATAACCATTTTGCTGCAGTAGATCTGGTGGCAGGGATGAACTGCCTGGCACCTCGAGTCTTTCTTCAGGTCAGCCAGGTACGCTATTGAAAAACTTTATTTAAGAAGGAAAGTTTTGCCTTCTCATGTCAAAGAAACTCCTCTCCCCCTTTGGAGAAAAAAGAGTTACAGAGCCTGGCATTACCTCTTGTCCTTTGGGGGAAGTTGCTGCCAGTGGCTGTGTCCTTGGTGGGCACCAGGCACGAGCAGGCCCACAAACTGCTGCTTATGTTGGAGTTCTTGGTGCCAGCTCAGTGATGGCTCTTGCTTCTTGTTGGAGGTGTTCTTCTAATGTTACCCATGAGAGATGAGCCTGAAATGCACTAACTGCACACCAGAATTGACCCAGTATTGGTGGGATGAACAGGTCCTGAGGGGTTGTGCCTTCCTTCAGTGCCAGCTCCGTGTGTGCATTGCTGCCACCTCCACCCTCCCAGCCTGCTCTTCTGGGGCACTGGGGTTTAGCAGTTTGCAGGAGTTGCCATTTTACTTGTGCCAACCATCCTCACGTGTTCTCAGCTGAGACCCAGGTACGAGCCAGGGTGCAGCACCAGGGCCTGGAGGTGCTCCCAGGTGTGAACCTGCTGCCCTGGTGGTGGCCGTGGGGAGGGTGGGCTGCTGGCCAAACCCTGTCCACTAAATACTGGTGCAACAACCTCTGGGCACTTGTGGCATCCATGGAAAGAGGTGTCAGAGGAAGCCCCTCATGGAGCACAGGTTGGACCAGTGCTCCAGATCACCTGGGTTGTTCTGCACATTCTTGAGCACCATCTGCTGGTGCTGCTATTGGAGTATTGATAGATGCTTGTGTGGGTGGCTGTGGCTTGTTTGCACCTCAACCCCTAACCATAGGACAGCTTTCTTCAGTAAAACCAGGTTTAAACTGAATTTCAAGAAGTTGAAACTGAAATCTGCAGCTGTTTGCTTTGTAAATTGGAAATCTGACTTTGGTGCTTGAGAGGAGAAAAGACCCTCCCTTCGTATTGCTCATAACAATGAGTTCCTTTCCCAGAAATAATATTTCACTTTCATTTTATGGGGGTGAAATGAAGCTGTCTTCAAATAAATAAATAAGTATATAACCACCACATGTCATGTCACTTTTAGAGCAAAACTGAATTTTCACCTTTGGAGATCCACAGCCAAGTGGTAAAGCAAAGCTCCTCAGGAGGCCAGGAGCTCCAGCCTCTTCTTCCAGAGCAGGATGGAGCTCCCTTTCCACCCTGCCTGCACAGTATGCACAGACAAAGCACAGTTCCAGGCATGGCCAAAGCTGTTCCAGCATCTGCAGGCTCTCTCAGGCTGGAAGAGGTTCCTGTTGGGAGCTGGACCCACACCCCAGTGCCACTGCCAAAGAAGTCCCTCAGCAGCACTGACTGCTGGAGACTCTGCACTCCCCACTGTGCTGATGCACAACAACTGGTCTGGTTCACATCTGTTGAGCAAGTTGGGCTAAAGAGTAACCACTGACAAAACAATTCTGCATGCAGTAAACAGGTGTGAGAGGGACAGGTTATCTAAAGGGTTTTATTGGCCAATTATCACTTGCTTACCCTTTTTTTTAAAGGTAATAACAATATGTAATAAAAGAGATTAGATGTCAGTCTTCTAATTTGCCAGTGACTTGGGTTTGTCCCAGTATGTTCTTTTCACGGGAAGTGTCTCTGAAGATGGGAAGTATTTTTGACTTCACAGAACAAACAAATGAGGGAGTCTTTTTTTCTAATGCTTATATAAAAGATCTTGTTAAGAAAGATGCAGATCTGTAGTAGCATTAAAACAAAAAGCAGCTTTCCAAAAATATAAAGAACAAGAGAGACTTCCAAACACATGCCTTTTTATTGAAAAGATCTATTACCAGTACAAGATTTTTACAGTGGCTTCAGTAGAAAAAAATTACACAAAATTAACAAAAATTGTATTTGTTACACAAAGTGACAGATAAAGAGAGAGGGGATTTTTATTCACAAATTACTTGCAGTTTGATTCTCTCTGCTTAGCTTTACATTAGCAAACAGACTGTTAGGAGTCCAAAGCCAGGAGCTGTCAGCTGTTTCCAGGAGGGGTTTCAGACCTCCTGTTACATGACCCAGGAGCAGGATATTCCTCTGAGCAGGGCTCCATTCCCAGAGAAGAACATGCTTGTGTTGGGCATCTCAAAAAATATTATTTCAGATAAGCACAGCAATGGAGACTCAGCTGTATTCTAATATCCAATAGCACAGTGATCTTTGCTGCCTGAAAGCAGTTTTGGGCTCCCTAAATTTGTTCAAATAAGGAAGCATCATCTTTCACAAAATTACCTACAGAAATCAATATAGATTATTAGAAGACAGATGATATAAACAGAATAATAGTGTACCTTTCATCCCTATAATCGTGGTCCCTCCGGTGTTCTTAGATAACTGACTCAAAATGGCCACAACCTGACTCAGGATCTTTGTTCCTCGAGCTATTTCTGCCTCTTTTTCTTTTGTCACTAACAAAAAGTAAGCCAAGAATATGATTCTTCTGAATTCCCAAACTTCTTGCTCTGAATGCAATTCCTTCCATTACTACCAAGATACCAATCTGTACTTGCTCTCCTACTGTCAGCAGTAACTCCCAGCTCTGCAGGCTGCAGAGAGAAAGCTTTGCCATCTCACTCCACAATTCAGACTTTGTTCCTCCAAGCAGGGAAAGGGCTCATTTCAAGATGCTGCACTTTCAACTGTGTTCACTTTGCTGTAGAAGTTTTGTCTCCTGAATTATTTGTGATCTGAGAAAACCAATCAGCTGGTAATTCTGCTGGAAACCTCAGTTCCACCTAATGACTTGCTGATCTTTACTCTTCTGTATACATTCACACATTTAACTCATAAAAATGGGCCCATTCTGCCCTCTAACCCTGGGATTACAGTTAGTAGGTTAATTCTAGTAGTTCCTCTGGACATGGAGGGTCTTGCACTGACTGTGTCTCCATACAACTTGACAAAGAAATTGTGGGAGTAGCATTTGGCAATGCACACAGCATGAATGGGAGCTGAAAGTTCCAGCTGAGCACGAAAAAAGAATAAAATGATAACAGTTCACTCAAGTGCAGATTTAATGTCTGTCAGCTTCTGGTTACTGTTTACTCTGTATTGTCTTTTAATATTTTTTTCCTCTGTTTTGTTGTAAAAGCCACATTACATGCAGAAAAAAATGCTGAGGTATTTATAGGGAAGATGTTTTGATAAGACTCTTATCAGAAGTTTATGTCATCATTTCCTTCAGCTTTTAAGCCCTACAAGTGCAGTGCCCCAAATAAAACACGCTATGGTGAAGTTCTCTGCTGACATACCATCCTAATGTTTGGGTTATTGTAACGCAATAAAGAAACCTTTAAGAAACCTCCAGGACAACAGATAATCTTGGAGTGCTGGGGAAACACTTTTTAATGCCCAGTTGGAGGAAGGTGCTGTTAAACTCTTTTCACATCTGATGTACAAACACAAGCTGAGTTGATATCAGTGTTGCCCGGAAAGGTTGTGGATTCCCCATCCCTGGATGGGGCTTGGAACAACCTGGAATAGTGGAAGGTGTCCCTACCCATGGCAAGGGGTGGGACTGGATGGACTTTCAGGTCCCTTCCACCCAAAACCATTCTAGAATTCTGAGATTCTCTGTAAAATGGAGCACATGCATCAAATCTTGGGATGGCATGAGGAAAAGCAGATTCCAGCTGAATCAGACACTTCATGCCCAGCTGAGTTATTTGGGCTGTGAAGTGTTTGTGTTCATGGAAAGTTTCTAGGGAGAAAGAGAGGAGAAGAATGCCAACTTTACAGATAGAGAACAAAGCAGTGCTGGAAGCCTCAAGGCAGACAGTGTTGCCAAAAGCCTGTGATCTTGGTGGCTCTTTGGGGTTTCCTGCTCTTATTGTTATGTAGGGCCCTCCACTTCCACTCATGCATTTCTACTGTTGATGTCCTAGGACAAACGGTGGAAGGACCCTGATCCTTTTTGTGTGTGGCGTACCACGGATATGGAAGGACTTGCAGCACAGCAAGAAACCCATTCACAGAGAAAGCCCCTGAGATAAAGAAGGATTGTGGGCTGCAGGTGGCACAGTCCAGGCACTTCTGTAGCACTTCTGGGTGTCACATACTGAAGGCCACCCCAGGCATGGCTGGCTGCTCTATGAAACACCCCCAGCTGCTCAGGCCTTGTTTGAACTGCAGAGTGACTGTGCTTGCCTTTGTTGTGGGGGTTAGAAGATGCTGTCTTCTTTTCTGATCTCTTCATTAATATATTTTAAATCAGCTTGTGCAGCTCCTGAGGGAAAAAGGAGTGCTTTTTGGGTTACATATTCTGAGAAGCTGGGCTCTGGTTAAAATCTAGATACTAATTTTATTGCACCTCACTGTGTGTTAATGAGTGCTCACCTTAGGGGGAGCTTTATCAGTGCATGGCCTTTAGGTATAAAAGAACAATGATTTATAAACATGGATATGCAAAGAAGCTCTAATAATAAATAAATCACTTAGTGTTGTGGTTTGCAAGACCTGCTTTTTGCTAGCAGGGGGGGCTACAGGGCTGACTCCTGTGAGACGCTGCTAGAAGCCCCACCATCATGTCCTGCAGGGCCAGTGTCTGTCTGGCTGCAAAGATGGACATGCCACAGGCCAATTAGAAGTAGCGGTAACACCTCTGTGATAACAGATTTAAGAAGGAATTCAAAACAATCCTGGCGGTGCAGTTTTAATCCCAGCCAGGGAAGAGGGGGAGAGTGAGAAGATGTGAGCTGAAAAAACCAACATGGAGAAGCACCAAGGTCAGGTCAGAAGGAGATACTGCAGGAGCCTGAGCCGAGATTCCTCTGCAGCTGGGGGTGAGACCATGGTGAAGGGGGCTGTCCCCCCTTGTAGGCCATGGAGGACCACAGGACTGCAGAGACCCACTTGCAAACTCTGGACCAGGGGGATGCTTGAAAAGGACAGCGGCCTGTGGAGCAGTGACCCACGCCACAGCAGCTGGAGGGCCAGTGTTGTCCGTGGGGTGGACTGATATTGCAGCAATTAGCAGAAGACTGCTTGTGAGATGGACTTTCTGATGACAGTAGTTCTTGAAGAACACTGCCTTCCAGAGGGGACCCCACCATCCAGCAGGGGAAGACTCCACTCCTTGAATTATGAAGACCTGACCTTAAAACCATCCACCCTCCCCTAATTCTCTGTCTCCCTGCACCGTTTGGGTAGGAGGTAAAGCTGGGAGGAGGGAGTGGGGGTGGGAAGAAGGTGTTCTCCAAAAGCTCTTTTTGCTTCTCAATTTTTTTTCTTTCTTTTCTGTTAGTTTTAGTATAATAAATTTACTCTTATATCTCTTAAGATAAAGCCTCTCTCAAATCATTTGAATCATAGACCTCGTGGACGTTTTGAATTTTTTTTTTTCTCTCCTCAGTTCAGCTGCGAGGAGTCAGTGAGCCTGGGTAGTTCCTGGCCTCTGGCCAGGCTCAAACCAAAACACTTAGTCACATTGGAATTATAAGCTCCAGTTGGAGTTCTTGTCTTATGTCTTTCTGCTGCTCTCCCCCATTGAAAACTTTGACTCTACCCCAAGTTAAGCCTAGTCTTGATCCCTGCAGTTCAGTGAGATGGGGATTATTTTACTTCTACACACTTCTTCTCTAGCCCTTTGACTAACATTTCCAGTGTGTTTCTTAATTAACACATGCTCGAGTTCAGTCTCTGCATCGCTGGTACTCTTTTGATATTCTTCTTTCAAAGTCCTACGTGGCAAATGATGCATCTGTGTGCATTGTGCATTACATGTTCCTCACATGTGGTTTTTTTGATGTTTTTCTGTCAGTTTTCTGTAAAGATCAGTGCTACTATTGCACAGATTTGAGACTATTGAGAAATGTCTCCCATAATTTTATTGTTGGCCTGATTCACTTTAGAGTTAGACCCAGCTGAGAGGGAAGGACAGAAGGCTGGAGCTGTGCTGCAGGACTGGAGTTACCAGCAGGGATATCAGTCCTCTGTGGGGTTGAGGTGCTGGCAACCCTTCAGCTTAAAGCAGCACCACGTGCCAAAGTGGGTTACCTGGCCAGGCTTCTGAGCACCACTTCACCTGAGCTACAAAACCCTGTCTGCAGACAGGGCCAGATTAAGGTGATTCCTGTGTACTTCAGGGGACTATTCCATGGGATCCATGAGCTGCCTGTGTGGGAGGAAGGAATATGCAGGACCACTGTCTACAAGGAACTCCAGGCCACTGGAATTTGTAGATCACAACCCTTATTGTGCATTAACTCTTTGTAAGCCACAAAGTAAAATGCATTTTGTAGGAACCAACTCTCCCATTGTAGTCAGAAGATGTTAACTGAAGTTGCAGTAACAGAAATGAAGCTGGTGAAGCGTCTGGAGAGTCACTCCTATGAGGAGCAGCTGAGGGAGCTGGGAAAGGGGCTCAGCCTGGAGCAAAGGAGGCGCAGGGGGGCCCTTCTGGCTCGGCACAAGTCCCTGGCAGGAGGGGGCAGCCAGGGGGGGGTTTGGGATCTGCTCCCAGGGAACAGGGACAGGAGGAGAGGGAACGGCCTCAGGCTGTGCCAGGGGAGGCTCAGGTTGGACATCAGGAGGAATTTCTCCATGGAAAGGATGGTTGGACATTGGTAGGGGCTGCCCAGGGAGGTGTTGGAGTCCCCATCCCTGGAGGTACCCAAGGAAAGCCTGGACGTGCTCTGGGCTGGGGACAAGGTGAGGGATTGGGCACAGGTCGATGGTCTTGGAGAGCTTTTCCAACCTCAGTGATTCTGTGAAATCTTCAGCCCTCCCACAAAAGGGAAAGATAAGAAGCTTCCTATTGCCCTTGCTGCCCCAACATTTTTTAAAGGTTGCATTTACTCTAAAATGAACATAATTTTTGGTTCTCTTCACCACCTACACACAACCCTAAACAGAGTAACTGCAAGTGAAACACTCAGTGCTGGTGTGCTGCAGGTGGTCAGGTGCCAGCTAGGAAGTTTTGTCAACGCCAAACTCTGTTTACACAGAAAAAGAAAACAAATAAAGAAATATTTATGTTGATTTCAAACTGAACCTCTGAAACAATTAAGTGGCACTGAGCAAATTCATAAAACAAAGGCTAATGACACGTCCCCTACATTGCTTGGCTGTGTGCCCCCATTGCTTGACTTGTAGAAAGTTACAGGCGTTAAGTTGGTATTTTTCATTAGTTGTGATGAAATATGAGCATCTCTTACCATTCTCTCTGCCTTATTCTTGTAAAGCTACCCATTCATTACAAGAGATCATTATTTATTTGTGTGCAGGAAAGAATCCAGGCTAGTTCACAAATTCTAGTCCTGCACAGTAGCCTGATTCCTGTTACCATTCACCTTTTCCATGTGTGTCACTGAAGTTTGTCTTTACCCAGCAGGAAAGGCCGATCAGGCAATAATGCACTTGTAGGCAAGAGGAAAACACCAGCTTTGTTTGCAGCAAGTGTTTCATGAATTGCTTCTCACTATTTTCCTTCTCTGTGTGAACCAAATGGGGATTGTGTGCATGCACCAGTTGGGTTTTAGCAAAGCCTATTCTAGTGTCCACCTTAAATTTTATTCAGGATAACATGAAACGATGTTGTGGATATAACCCCGAAGGCAACTACATGTGAAGTCATTTATCACCAAAAAAAAATGTGAGGAATGCTGAAAATAAAGTGAACGTTCTTAGTCATATTTTCATTTTTATAGCCTGTAGTGCTAAAGGCATTTCTCTTTGTTCTCTAAGCATTTTCCTTTCTTTTTATTCCTTATTTGTTTGATACAAAACCTGATAATGTATCAAAAAGCAACTTGAAACTATTCCTCCATATGTGAGAAACTTGTAAACTGAAGAATATATAGAAACATCCATCTTCCTGTTTTCCCCTCACCTTCCTCCAGCCAGAGGTTTTGTTGCTGCCTTGTGATACATCAAAAATAAGCTCCTGTGCCACGGTTTCAATTGCCAGAGCCACTCTGGTTACTTGTCATGGCATAAATGCAGTCAAAGAAGTAGAAAGCAGGAACATGATGGGACAGTGGCACAACTTCTGTCGGAATACGGTGATAGCAGCCTGGCACCCACAGCTGGCAGCCAGCTCAGGAGTCTGGAGGGTTTCTTGTAGAGGTATTATTGTTATTAACACAAATAATGCCCCTCTAGGGCAAGAAGAGGTTTGGGTTGCTTATCTCATGTGGTCCTACTTGCAAGAATTGCTGCTGTAAGTGGCTAATTTTTAACGGGGACTATATTCTCCGAGTGTGTGCATGTCTGGCTGCGCATCCTCACTTACCAATACAACAATTTCCTGCCTTTAACCTCCTAAATCCTCTGAGCTAACTGCAGAAGAACTACCTTTGAATGTTATGGATAGTGTTGCCAAATATATTCTCAACTGTGTGTGTAGAGGTAGCAGGGATGCAATAAAATCCATGCTGGGAGGTGGTGTAAGATCAAGCAGAGTGCAGCATGAAAGAGAAGGAGGGGGAAAGCCTGTGAAACTTGTGAAACTGCAGTGATTTGGGGTGGAATAAGTGTGAAGGCACGGAGCAGCTCTCCAGCCAGGCATATGGTTTTAAAGTGAAGCTGCTGTCAGGTGTACCCTGGTGTGGAAAGACACCACAGCCTAGGGCTGTATTGCGGCGGCTGAAGAACAGAAAATTGATTGTGCAGCCATGAAGTTGGAATTACAAATCAGAAAGCCTCGGGATTAAGATTCCGAAGGAGTAGGGTTTAATTACAACAAGCTCTCTCAAGCATTACTACAGCACTTGCAGCAATGTACACAATGCTGATATCTGCTAACAGCCTGCTCTACAAGTTGTTCTGCCATTTGGCAGCTCGGGTTTGGAAACGCGTTTTACTGCCTGAGCTGTGTCTTGGAGAGCCTGCAGAGACCCAGCTCTGGGGCTCAGAGGACCCAGCCTGTGCTGGGGGCTTGGCCTTGAATCATTCTGGTAATGGAGCTCACGAGCAGGAGACACTGGAAAGGTGTTGAGTTGTTTCTGCTCAGGATTGCTCGGCGTGTCTGAAGTGTGCAAAAACAGTAGCTGGAAAGCTGGTGGCTTATGGAAAGCTTCAGCTGACTGTGTTCCAAGTCAAACACAATAAGTGGTAAATCCAATGGAATGTGAAAGAAATTCATACCTTAGTGAACCGTAAACAGAATCACGGATGATAAAATTTAATCAAAATGTAACATTGCCTTCGGGATTCAGATCCAGTGTCTTTTGATGATTAGCAGGATTATCAAATGTAGATGCTCTGTTGAATACCACAGTGTTGTAATGTTGCACTCTATGGAACATCAATGCCAGAAATAATTTAACACCTGCACATAAATCATTTTGCAATTATCTTTTGGGAATTATTTTATCTTAATCTTTTTATTTTGTTCCAAATAAAATTAGAGAGGAACACTGAAAGATGACACTAGGTGAAACAGAGGAAGGATAGGAGCACTGTCAGGTTATATAAACTAAGCTAAATGTCTGTTTTCCATTATTTAATTTTTAGATTGACATGCAGCTTTGGCTAAGGACTGTAAAACAGAATTGGTTTGTGTGTATGTACATATAGTTAATTAAATGAAACTTTAACACAGCAATATTGAAAATATATATACTGCACTCTTTAGCATTAACCACAGGGATATTAAGGCTGGAAAACCTTGAGCCTGTTGATCCTCCTTTCCCTAAAGCAAAACAGCCACCTAAGTTTGGGACTTAGAAGATTATCAGTCAGAAGTTACAAAAAACTCCTCTCTGATCAGGGAACAGAAAAGAGACAAACTTAATTCTTCCTCACATTGGGAAGAGCTGAGGGTACAAACCCTTTGCAGTTGGAGAGGAAAAGTGTCCCGGGTGACCTTCCCAAGTGGTGCTGAGTGAGTCACTGATGTCAATGGAAACTGTGCTTAAATCCCCGTCAGAGGCCTTTGAAAGCCTAACCCCTGATTTTGGAAGGATATAATGATGTTTGTTCTGTATTTACAGAACAAAATAAGATAGAAATAAATTATTACATTTGGGTGCACTTTGATTGTGTTTCAGTATTTGACTGGCTTTGTCTCAGCATTGTTTGGAAAGCGAATTCTTGAAACCCTATTGCAAACAACTCTGCTTTCTGCTCTGAATCATCTCTGTGCAGTAAAATCTACAAGTGTGGAATAGTCACACTAATGATAAGAAAGCAAACTGTAAAAGCAACAATGTAGATGTCACTTTATATTAGGCCAAAAGAATGACAAAATGCCTCAGTCACAAAGTGTCAATAACGAGTGGGCTGAGCTCTGCCCCAACAGATTTTCATGTGAGCTCCTGCAAACACAAGAAATGCCAGCAGCTGGCTTTTATTTTTATATAAATCCTTGTCATTTTCTGTACCTGTTTGTCACAGGACAGTTTTCCCCTGGGTGCAGGAGGGAGTGTAAGCAGGCTGTGCAGTGGGAAGGGGACCGGCTCACCTTCCCATTGGCAAACAGGAGCTAAAAACTGAGCCTTGGTGATTCTTTTAAAAATAGGAAGGGAAAAGAATTCACTGGCCTATTTACTAATTTTCAAATCGTGGAATAGTGAAGTTGAATAAGTAATTAAAGAAACACTGTGAGTTATTTGAATTAGAGTTCTCTGTGGAGGTGATAAAGACTGACTCTCAGTGACCAGCACAGCCTTTATCTTAAGACTGTGTTCTTGGTCAAAATTTGACCAAATCTAGAAATTCTCAAAGGTGGAAATAGTTATGACATTTTTGTGTGATTCAGTGATTTATTATTTTTTCTTCCTAGAATATTTCCATACTTGTGTGTCCTTTCCAACTCAGGATATGCTACGATGCTATGATCCATGCAAATGCCTCAGTCTTATCTGGGAAGAATTGAACATTTCTGCCCATGAGAAATCTTAAATTGAGACATTTTGGTAGATCTGAGCTTGGAAGAAGATATTTTTGCAAGTGGAAGGGAAGAAAGGTTTTGGTGTAAACATTTGCCAGGCTGGACAGTGTTGTGTTTAGACACTTTATATATCTCTGATGGGTCTGTACAGAGGATTCTGTACAGCAAAGACACACATTAAGCAATCAATTTTTTAAAAATGCAGAATACTTTGTTAAATAAATATAAATAATGTTACCAATTAAACAAAAAAAATCTGGTGTTTTGGTTTGGTTTGTTGGGTTTTTATGTATATTTCTGTATTGTTAAAGTTGTAATAATGTGCACAGGAATGCTGTTACAAATTTTGGCATATTTTATCTTAATTTCTGATTAATTTTCTAATCAAATGACCTTAAGTAATATTCCCTTTATTTAAGTCTTTCAGCAATTATGAAAGTTTGCTTACCAGGACTGAGCAGGTTTCAGCAGCTTGCCTTTGCAGCTCCTATTATTTCTACAAAGATTGATGCTTCTACATCTTCAAACCTGAGGAAGGGTTTCTGTGCTTTAGGCCAGCTGAAAAAGTAAGTTTTAACAAAATGCATTGTACCTCCCTCTGTTACTTGTACCTCCCTCTTCAATACTTTGTCCAAGAATTATTGATGCAGGCTGGGAGAGCTGGAGATGCTCACCTGGAGAAGAGAAAGGTCCAGGGAGACCTCAGAGCCCCTTCCAGTGCCTAAAGGAGCTCCAGGAGAGCTGGAGAGGGACTGGGAAAAGGGAGGGAGGGACAGGACAGAGGGAATGGCTTCCCACTGCCAGAGGGAAGGGACAGATGGGATATTGGGAAGGGATTCTTCCCTGTGAGGGTGGGGAGGCCCTGGCACAGGGTGCCCAGAGAAGCTGTGGCTGCCCCATTCCTGAAGTGTCCAAGGCCAGGCTGGACGGGGCTTGGAGCAACCTGGGATAGTGGGAGGTGTCCCTGCCCAGGGCAGGGGTGGGACTGGATGGTCCTGAATGTCCCTTCCAACCCAAACCATTCTGGAATTCTATGAATCATAAAAATTAAATCAAAATAGTCAAAAACACAGAAAGAAAATTCATATATATTAATTTTAAAACTCCAGTAGACTTTCTTTAGTTTTGGATTTTTTTGTAGCTTTTAGTGACACAACAAATGTGTTGTCACAGCCAGAGCAGACTGAAGAAGTGATGCTCAGCCCATCTATCCCTTGTCCCACTGGAAGCCTTTCCACACCCTTCATAGGAAGAGGAAACTGTAGCTAGAGACACCTCTTGAGCACCTTTCCTGAACTCTGGACAATTCCAAGGGTTGGATCCCTCATAGAAATGTTGTACCACTGAGAAATAACAAAGATAGGGTGATCTCCTTAAATAGAAAACTGAATATACCCCTGATTTCCTTTAATGTTCTTTGCCTTCAATGTATAACACAATGCATATGGCAGTAAAATTCAATGTTAAAAGGGGGGAGAACATTTTAATAATGCTCATAACAGTGATTCTCTCTAATCAATTACAGATTTTAAGATGCAGAATGTAACATCAACCTAAGTACTGTTAACATAAGTTATGCAAATCTACGATCAGGGATGTAATCATTATGCCGCACTCAGTAAAAGTAAGAGCAGAGAAAAGCCTTTTTAATTTGAAATGAAAATTAAACTAAGATGCCCCATACTCATGGGATTTCTTGACAGCACTAGGGCATGAATTAAGAGGTTGCTTCAAATTTTTCTGTATCCCACTAGGATTTTGAGAATGTCTTCGTTTACTACCAAAATGTCTGCACTGAACTTCTAGCATGGGCTTCGCTGTCAAGATTTGGTTTCCCCACCATCACTTATATTCCCACTACATTTTAGAGGCACTGTAGTATGGAAAAATGGTGGTTGAAGTTTGAAGGATGTCTGACTGACCTCTGAAACATCCCTGAACAGTACTTGAGCAAGGCAGCAAAGGGACTTAAGAACAGAACTGAAATTCCCTGAATTCCTCTCATTTGCTACTTTCTCAGGTCAGTCACCTTCATTGTACATTTTCTCCAAGTGTTTGCATGACTTCAATTTTTGGTACAGAATGTGGGGCTCTGGCAGAGGGGTTATGGAAATTCTTGCATTGCAGCATGAGGCAATACCATCCCCAGGTGTATCCCTGCCCTGCTGGGGAAAAAAACAGAAAAGAAAACCCTCTTTAGAGAAAAAAGACATGTTTACTTTAAAGCCAATTCTCAAAGTGTTGATCCAATTGCTTGTTTAAAAGCTGGTCAGAACACACAACTGACTCATGAGACATTCTGTGTCTCCCAGGTAGCCACTGTAGGAGTGTTTGGCGTTTTTTATTAGCTTGGATTTTTTTTTCCTGTGGTCTGTTATTAGTACAAAATAAATAATACCAAAAATAATGTAAAATTTTGGCTATCCTGTTTCTGTTTCATACAGTTCTTTAAAGAAGGTCTAGTCAAATAATGTTTAAGTTAGTTGCCAGAACTCAAGACAAATAAGTAATTTTCTCTGTTTTGGGCTAGTATGAGCCTGTTTTATTGCTTAATTATTTTCCAGTTAAATAGCAGACAAACTCATACTGAAATAATATGAAACAATTATGAAAGCAGAAAGGTTTCAGCTAGTTAAGCTTGCAAAGTTTCATCACCAGATAGACTCTGTTATCACTTAAGAGTGTCTGGATCAGTTGTAGGTCAGATGTGGTAGCAATTTCTGAAAGTGTCCTGTGATGTCTCAGGTGCTTTGAGGCTTGTTGGAAGTGATAAGATGTCACCAAAGCTTTTCGTGGAGATGATGTTCCTGTAGCTGGTGATCTTTTGTTAAAATCAGCAGATAGGGAGGCTCTGGGGCTGTTATTTGTGAGGTTGTCATTCAAGCATGGATATTTCAGTGTGCTCATAACTGCAGCAGTGCTTCTGACACACACATCAAAGTTCAGAGCTGGAGGAAGTGTCTCAGCAAAGGGTTAGATTTCATTGGCTTTAATATTCCAGTTATTTAATAGATAGAAATGAAGGCATAGGAATATCAGTGTCATCCTTGGAGGTTATTTTTGCTGGACAGGAAGGATTCCAAGAGAAGCAAAGCAGAGCTCCCTGTGCCTGCCTCAGGTGTGTGGGACTGTCCACAGGAGGCACCTGGGTGCAGCAGCTGGTTGTGCCTCCAGCTGCTGGGTCTGTGGAACACAGGAGTTTGTTCTCCCTGGAGGTGCCAAAGGCAGCAGGGCTGCTCTCGAAATACCAGCCCTCCCAGAGATGTGCCTGGGCAGCACTGGAGTGTGTTTGCACTGATTTAGCAGCTATGTGAGGCAGCAGCAGAGCCCTGAAGAGCTCTGCAGAGCTGAAGGGTTGTACAGAGAGGAGGTGGCTGACCTTAACTTCACAGTTCATCTGGGCACCATCCTGAACATGGAGTAGTCTTTTCAGACTTCCTAGAAAACCTGTTGGGGCCCACCTGACTGGAGGGACTTGTTCTGTGGCTGTACTCTGTCCCTCTGGACATCTGCCCAAATCTTCCCTACTTTATTAACAGAAATGTCTTATGTCAGTTCATCCTACATCCTCCAGCCTAAGTGGGGATGTAGGATGGAGAAGGGAAAAGACCATGTAAAACAATCCCTGCATGAATTAAAAGCTTAAAGCTAATAATGATCCTCTCCCCATGATAGCTGGTACCTAAACAATGTTCTATCAGTGCTCACAGGCTAGGAAAGGTACTATAAAATATCTCTATCTGGGCTTTGGGTTTTCACATGTATTTGGTTTGAGGCAAGTGGGTGCATGAAGGGAACCACAGAAAGTTGTACTCAGGAGTCAGGATACAGTAGGTTCTTGAACCATTAACACTAAAGACATTTGAAGTGTTAGCTTCCAACTTAAGGAAAAGTTTAAGTAAATTGCGTGTAAAATATTCCCATGTTTATTCTACAGTGAAGTGTTGCCTCACTTGACTGTAAAAATGCACTTCTTGAAACAGAAAGCTAAACTGAACTGCTTTCACTTATCATATCTGTAAAAGTGTATCACATTTCTTTCTCTCTTTCTCTTTTCCTGGGAGAAAGCAGAAGGAAGAGCCTTGATTGCAGGTTAAATAATGTGTATCCTCTAACTGCTGCACCAAATTGTTTCTTATGTGCTTAATGCATTTACTTTGACTCCAAAGCCTGGAGGTTTAACTCTGTGTGCCTTGAAAGGAAAGTACACTTTGGTGATGAAGAAGGCATTTGCCTCCAGGTTGGGAAAAATTTAAACTCACGTCATCTCGGCATGATTAGAGCTCGTGTGTACTGCTGACCTGGGGGCATGCAGCAACAGGCACCAGGCAGAGACACAATCAATTCATTCTCTGGCTTTGGAGAATGCAGCAAGGTGAAAATCCCTCCAACAAGAATAATAAAGATCATAATTATTAAGAAACCAAAGGATAAAAATATTTGGGAGTGTCGTTACAGTACATACAGTACTCAGAGCATGGGGTGTGTGCAGGGGCATCGAAATAAATTATTTTTAATCAATACAAAATTAAATGTTAGTCTTAGGAGTGAGGCTTGGTTTAAGGGAATGATACCATGCTTATAGGCTTGCAGAGTTGCACTTCAATTAGCCAGTCTGAAGAAACAGGCTTTTAAACTGCAGAAACTCTAGCCTTGTGCTAATTACTAAAGCCAGGCAGTAGTGCTAACACCTTGGCCCTCTACCTGGCCAGGCTAATTAGCAAAGTAATAACACTGTGAGATTTCCATGGTAAAACTGAGTCCTTGTAATAATTTCTAGGCCCAATTCCATACTTCTTTTTGTTCCCCCTTTTTTCCTTCCCAGTATTTTCTAGAAGGACTCCCCATCCCTGGAAATGTCCAATGCCAGGTTGGACTAGGAGCAACCTGGGACAGTGGAAGGTGTCCCTGCCCGTGGCAGGGGTGGAAATGGAGATGAGCTTTAAGGTGCTTTCCAACCCAAGCCTTTCTGGGATTCTGTGATGAGAGTCACAGAACAGAACCACAGAATCATTCAGATTGGAAAAGACCTCTAAGATCATCAAGTGCAACCATTAACCCACCACTAAACCACATCCATTAGAACATCTGGAGGTGGATGACAACACATCTCTTTCTTTTGTGTTGGGTGGAGGTGGTCCTTGATCCTTTCAGCTATCTGCTGTCCCAGCTACGTAGACTCGTAAGCTCCCTCAGAAATTCTGCACTTCAGAGTGAGCTTGCTCTGATTTCCCTGTGTCTGCTTTCTGTAGGTATTTGTTGGGCTGTTTCCATGTGCACGAGGTGTGTGGAGATCTGCTGTGAAAGCTGCAGTGAAATGCACTTGTGCCCACAGAGAATCTTCTGGAGAGTGACCCTAGCACAGAAAAGGCCAGGAAACTTTGTGGTTAGGAGGGGTGGAGTGAAGAAAGGGACTGCTGCAGTTCAGGCACCTACAGACCCTGGTGTGTGCTCAGAGCCATTGCAGAGCTCAGACAACACACAACAGAGCTCGTTCTCTCTGCAGCTGGCACTGGAGCCAGTGGGAAGTGGCAGTGGCTTCAGCAGGACCTTTTGGTAGCAAAGGCTGCTCCTGCTCTCCTGAGCTTGGCAGCTCTCAGGCATCACTGAGGTCTGCAGAGCCTGGGGCTGCCTCTCCTGGCAGCAATCTCACCCATCAGTTCCTTGCAGGGAGCTCCAGTCTCATGCTGAACTCCTCTAACCAGGGACTGTGAGACCCATCCCCAAGAAACAGTGTTGGATCTCTTTAGGCTCTTTGTTAAGGACATGTTGTGATACAAAGTCCTTAAGTCATTATACCAAGTGCTTTTAGAGTGTGTTTTGGGATTGAGAAGTGCTATTCAGAAAGAATGTTATTCTCACAGTTGCAGCTAAGGAATGACTGCATGATACCAGGTAAAATAGACTAAAAGATCTGTATAATGCCCTCAAGGCATGTAAGTTTTTATGCTCAGTGATTAGGAGTTGGTTTTTTAATTTTAGGTGTCTCTATACATGAGAACATACAGTTTATAATTTCTAAAGCTCCCTCAAATGCCATTTAAGGATGTCTTAAAAACATCTTTGCAATTTAGCATACCACTTATTTGATCTGCTCTTTAAAAACTCAGAGTCTGGCCTTTCTACTCAAAGAATAATGGGGATACATTATTTTTATCAAAAATAAGGAGAAGCTGTATGAGGAGCAGCTGAGGGCACAGAGTGTGCTCAGCCTGGAGAAGAGGAGACTGAGGGGACACTCATTGCGGTCTGCAGCTTCCTCGGGAGGGGCAGGGGAGGGGCAGGCACTGACCTGGCCAGATGGTCACTCTTCTCTCTGGTGAGCAGGGACAGGACCCAGGGAACGGCTGGAGCTGTGCCAGGCTGGATATCAGGAAAAGGCTCTTCCCCCAGAGGGTGGTGGGCACTGAACAGGCTCCCCAGGGAATGGGCACGGCCCCAAGGCTGCCAGAGCTCCGGGAGCGTTTGGACAATGCTCCAAGGCACAGGGTGGGATTGTTGGGGTGTCTGTGCAGGGACAGGAGAGGAACTGGATGATCCCTGTGGGTCCCTTCTAACCCAGGATATTCCATAATTCTATGAAATCCATGCAATGGTGTACATCCATACCCCTCAGCAAGTTGGAACAGGCCAGCCTTCAAGTACATTTGTGTATAGCCAGTAAAGATGATTGTCCAATGCTTTTTATTGTAAAGTAAATGCTTCCACGGTTTGTTCTTTGTGTGGGGAAGACTGACAGTGGAACCACAACAGTGGGAGCCTGGAGAGTGAAGGAATGATGGCTCAGCAGAAAACTTCACAAGAGTTCACAACAAATGAGAACAATAATGTTGATCCTTTCTAATCCTGACTTAAAATTTCCAAAAGAAGTGAATATTTGAGGCTTGAAACCCTTTTTAAACTATTGTGCTCTTGCTCTAGTAATATTGCCCTAATGAATTTCCATGGAAAATATCTTGATATACTTCTCTGTTGAGAGCCAAAGGGGCTGCTGCAGTCTGTCTGTCCCTTTGTCAGCAGGCTCCTCATCCCTTGGCTCCAGAGGTGTGGGAGAACATGGTGCAGAGGCATCTCAGCACAGAAATCACCTACAGGCTCAGTGGCTGCTGTGCCAAGCACAGTGCTGTGCTTTGCTGGGCTCTGTCAGTCCATGGGCCTGGGGATCTCCAGGGACCTCACACAGCTCCATGACAAAGACAGGGACAGAAATATCAATTAGATGCTCTATAAATCCTGAGCTATTTCAAAAGCAGTGGGGACAGCAGGTCGAGGGAGGGGATTCTTCCCCTCTATTCCAGTCTCCTGAGACCCCAGCTCTGGCAGCCCAACATCAGAAGGACATGGAGCAGCTGGGGCGAGTCCAGAGACCCTAAAGATGCTTCTCTGCTCTGGAGCCAGGCTGGAAGAGCTGGGGATGTCCAGCCTGGAGAAGGGAAGGCTCTATGGAGACATTTTTGCAGCCTTTCAGCACCTGAAGGTGGCTACAGGAAAGGTGAAGAGATGCTGTTTACAAGGGCCTGGAGTGACAAGGCATGGGGAGTGGCTTCCCACTGCCAGAGGGCAGGGTTAGATGGGATATTGGGAAGGAATCCTTCCCTGTGATGATGGTGAGGCCCTGGCACAGGTTGCCCAGAGAAGCTGTGGCTGCCCCATTCCTGGAAGTGTCCAAGGAAAGGTTGGATGGGGCTTGGAGCAACCTGGGATAGTGGGAGGTGTCCCTGCCATGGCAGGGGGTGTGGCACTTAATGAACTTTAAGGCCCCTTCCAACCCAAACCTTTCTGGGATTCTATGATAAATATTTGCACTTGTGGATTGCCTAGTCAGTGTTTGCAAAGGCATAAAGGAGCTGAGATTAATTAGTAGTAATTCAGCATGAGCTGAGACTCGAGCCTAGCAATACATTTGAAGAAATGAAATGGGACTAAGTCTTGAATCTTTTGTGGCGAATAATATCACAAACAGGGAGGATCCTGAAGTTTGAGACTTCAAAAATTCCCTGTAGAGGGAATCTTCATTGTAGCAAATAAGGCTCTATTCAGAGGGAAATGTGAGGGTAGCTGTGAGTGCGCTAGAAGTAACTGGAGGGGAAAAAAATACCTAATTGATAGTTTTGTGGTTAATTTCCATGGAAAATGCATTTATATATCATACTGTGGACAATTTTGTCATTAAAATCTGTCTCATCTGTCTTTGTCTTTTTGCCCAGTTGGCCTTGCAGGATGGTGTGTGGAGCTCTACTCTGCCATGTGCTGCAGCAGGAAGTGTTGGGTTTACATCTTTGGATCAGTGCTGGATGCAGTGAGCTCTGAGAGCATCTGCCAAGCTACAGAGCTCTTCAAATGTCAGCTGGCTTCTTATCTGGCTGTGCTTCAGGCACTCGTGCTTCCAGGGTATATTCATTTCTAAAGTCAGATTTTTGCCCTCTGTTTTCAGCTTCTATCCTTTAGAATTCCTGAACTCTTTCCAAAAATGTCAACCCCGCCTCAGACAGACCTATCTTTTAGGTAGGTCTGCCCTTTCTCCATACAGGGTTGTGAAGCCCTGTCGTAAACCAGGAGTGGATTTTGTTTCCTCTGCTCTTTTCTGTGAGGCTGCACTGTTGATATCCAGCTCTGTAAGACAGGGGTTTCCTGGACTTACTTTCTCACCGGCACAGTCAGAGTTGCCACTGAAGGGACCTTGTTCTACAAAGAGAGAAGACACAACTTTTGCAGGTGCAATAAATTGTCTAAGTTTATATTAAATCCTGTCTTTGAAAGATGCCTGACCTCTTGACTCTAGCAGTCCATTTCCAATAAACCAATGTACCTCCCCCAGATCCTGACCCTTCCTGGCACTCGGCTCTCTGGTGCTGCAGCTCACTGACCAGTGGTGCTGTGTCCCTTCTCTGCTGTGAAGAGTTGGGGTTGTTTCAGCAGGATATGCTTCAGTCTAGCTCTTACCAGCTGAAGGAACCCTTTGAGGAGAACTGTGTACAATTAACTTTGGTTAGACATGTAAAAATAAAAATGTGCTTCTTCTTTGCCTTCACTGGGACTGTACAATGAGTGATGTACATCAAAGGAGCAGATCATTACCTTTAATACGCTCCAATAAAAATATTAATTTCATGTTTTCTTCTGCTAATAAGAATTACCTGATGCAGTGATTTCCCTTTCAGACAGTTCTTACTTTTATAAAACTTACCCAAAAGTCTTTAAAGTGCTCCCTACTATTTTTTCTTCTGTTCAGCCTCACAGAGCTCCATCACCCAGCAGTTGTTCTTGGCCCCATGGGATGTAGCAGCATCCTGTGGCACAGAACACCCCTGCTGAAGGACCATATTTCCTGGTGCACATTTCCACCAGCACAGGGCATGGAAATAATCACATCTATGTGTAAAATTTGGGTTGAAAATAAGTCCCATAAATGTGGAAGATTTCTATTACCTTTGATTAGTAAAAGTACATCAGGGAGAAACTGAGGTATAAACCCTGTTTCTATGAAATAGTCCTGAGCATTTCTACAAGGTTTTTGTGCACTGTAAAGAATAATGGCATATCTTTGTCTTCTGGGTTAGAAACTGTAAATGAGCTGAAGAAATGAACAGCAGGGTTGTGGAGAGAACATGCGGTTTGGTGGCCTCTCCCTGTTCCACACAGAAAACCCAATGTGCTCGTATGGTACTTGCAGTGATTGTTCTGCCAGCCTTTGACATAACAGGTGGGTTTTGTCGCTGAGAAAATGATGCTCTGCCCCCATTTTAGACAAATACAAAAAATTGCCAGCAGGTGGCATGCAAAGGGTGCGATTTCCCAGGGTTTTTTGCTTTGGTGGGGCCTTGCCTTAAAAGTGACATAAAATAGGAGTTTAAAAGATGGTGCAGTGAGAGGCCCTGTTGGCTGAAAGGCCGGTGGTCACTGCTCCACTGGGAATACCAGGCCTTCCTTCCTCCTCCCTGCGAGGGAGAGCTGCAGGAGTGCTGTGGTTTGGGGTGTGATGGTGGGCTCTGGAGCTGGCGTGTCCCTCCACAGGATCCCAGCGGTGCCGGGCCCTGTCAGCGCCGCGCTCCGGTACCGGCAGCGCCCGATCCCGCACGGCTCCGGCAGGAACCACAGCCAAGGGAAGACACTTCTCTTTGTGGTGCCATTCCGGATTTTCCTGTGACAACAGGTCAACAGGCTGGCCTGGTGCCATTGGGAACCTACGTTGGGGTGAAAGAAATACTATTTTTTGTTTGTGGCCTTCTTACAAATGTCTGGGTTTAAGAAACTCCTGCTTCTCCCACATCAGCGCTCTAGACAAATCTTGAACCACCTTTGTGGCAAGGCCTAACAAACGCTGTCACTTTGACCTAATCCACTTTTCTGCACAGCTGTGCTAAAGTCACCTTTAGTTTTATCACATTTTAATGCAAACAAGGCCGGAAGGGTGCTTGTTTGGATTGAAGAAGCTGTGACAATTCATCTGAATGGGAACTTCAGTAACTGGGGAGAAAAATGTGACAGGGAGCTTTATCACTGCATTGTACACAACAATCTGAAAATTATTGCTTCTTTAGGGGTCTATTCTCTTCTTGAGGCCTAGCACAGCCTATGCTAAGCAGCCAGACAGCTCTGAATGGTTTGCCAGTCCTAAAGACAGATTTTAATTCTATTGTTTGTGGGTATCCCTGACTTTCCTAAGAGGATTCAAAGACAGGCTGCAGAACAAGGCAGCTGACATAAGACTTTGGCCAATCTTTAAAATTCAAATAGCAAAGGAGGTTTTCCCTGGTCCTCCAAAATTAGTCAGCCTCCAGTGATGTTTGCTTTCAAAATTTGTCAAGTTCGTTCAAAACTAAACGAACTTGCAAAATGTGCTTTGTTAAGCCTTTTTTAAAAAGTTTGCTTAACGACTAATTTCCTGTAACAGTGTGAATAAAGCAGGGAGGAAAGATCCTTTTTTCTTTCTAAAACCTGGAAATTGCCATAGTACAAGGTGCTTTTCAGAAATTACATATATAAACATTTACCAAATATGGGCAAATATTTATATAGGCACAGGTCATGTTTGTACTAATTTATTTTTAATACTTCAAGTAAATTCCAAGTGAAACTGAACAAGTACTGAAATGTTGAAAAGCTTTATCACGGGCTTTGATAAAGCTGCTGCAAACTGAATATTCAAAGTATTTGCAGGACAGCATTGAACGAATCCTTCTTGAGGCTGCAGAGCAAGGTACCCGGAAAATAAGGGATTCGATCTCCTAGGAGACAGCAAACTGGGCTCAGTGGGATCAGGGGAGCTGGGAGCTGCTTGGCTGACTGACTCTGCTATCCCATAGCTGTGAGCTGAACTGGCAAAGCACCTCAAAATGTGAATATCCTACCGCAGCAGCAAAAATGCCTCTCCCAGGACTCCCAAATCTGTCTGTCCTGCTGGAAAATATTGAATTAAGTCTGTCCCGGACCTGCACAATTTCAGCTCGTTGTGCAAAATGTTTTATACAGGTATTAAAATACCATTGTAGTACAAATATTAGTAAGACAATTGTAGTTACCTTACACTGACTTCTCACAGATAGAAACACATTTTGGGGATGCTTTGTAAGTGTGGAGGAATACAGAGTTGAGTTGTACCTCACTCTTAGTGCAAGCACAGGCAAGGAGACAAGAAGCCAAGGACCCAAAAGTGCACTGTCCCCATGACAGAGCAGCACTTGGTGTGGAAAAACGACTGAATTATCTGGTTTGTTCAGTCTTTTCTCTCCTCCATCCCACCCCCAGCTGCTGAGATTGCAAATCTTGGTGAACAGTGGCAGTGCCAAACCCCAAAAGTAATTTGGGGAATTCTGCTGTCAAACTGAAAGAGTGGCATCAGCCCAAGCTGGCTTTGGTAACCACATCTGCTTGAAAAGAAATACCTGTCAGATTCTGTCACTTTTCTTTAAAGACAATCTGCAGATTATGAAGTGGCTAGCAAAATATTTCACTGTGAAAAGGTAATATATTAAAATTTATTTTTGAGGGTATATGTATTTTGAACTTTTAGAGTGTTTAATAACCAAACCCTGGACAGCAGCATGATTATCCTGGTTGCTTTCAGAGCCACTCGGGGATGTGCAAGAGGCAGATCTTCTCCAAGATCCTGCTCTCACTGGGAACTACGGAGTGAACCCCAGCAGTTCTTGTTCAACAGAGCCTGTGGGATTTCTCTGGGGGCTGTTGAGCACTGGGGTGTTGCTGGAACAGGAGCTGAACCCACAGCTGCCGCCCTGGACAGCTCCTTGCTGGGCTCTGATCTCATCTGACCTCCCAAAACTCCTCTGTGCAGAAAGGCAGAGCCTCTCCTGCAGCATGTGGTGCCTGTGGAGGGGCCAGGACCCCTGAGGTGCCACCCTTGGGGTCACTGCCACCCCGGCTGGAGCGTGGCTGAGCAGGAGCATCAACAGCACTGCTGTGGCACAGCTTTGTGTCAGAGCTGTGCCCTTTCTGCCTGGGTCTCTGCATTTTGCTCAGGTGAACTTGGCTCAGATGTTTGCCCAAGGACAAGGAACCTGCCACTCTGCAGAGGTTGCCTCTTTGCAGGGAATTGCATGCACTTCAACCCCACTTAATGTGTATGTGAAACTGCAAGGCTGTTTTCAATATATTTGAAATGCAATTAAGATTCTCTCTAATTGTTATGACTTCTATGCCAAGACTTGTCTGCACTGTTGCAATTGCTGCTTCAAAAATACCTTTCAACTCCTTCCATTGTATCCTTTCCATCTTCTGACCACTGTCCCTATTATTTGCTCATTGCCTTTCTGAAACAACACATCCTTAACTTTCCACCTCTTAAAAAAAATAAAATCCCTGCCTAAACTGTTCACTAATTACTTGCAGGTTTGCTCAGGGATTTATTAAGTAATAAACATGGAGGAGAAATTGAAGGCTGGGAACCTACAGAACCCTGCCTCCTTATACAGGAATTTCAGGTTGTCCTCACCTTAGCACCGCCATCCATTTATAACCAGGCACTTTGCAGGGAGGGGAAAAAACCGATCCTTTTCTTTCTCCTTCCATACCTGCCTGTCTCATACTGGCAGTAATTATGTTGAGTGAGTTGGTAAATTCTTCAGCTTGGGTCTGCTCCTGTCCTCAGTGAGACTCTAATGGATCTGGTCATGCCCACAAGAGCTCTACACTCCAACCACTGTCATGGACCCTGGTGCAAGATAATTAACCACAAAGTGAGTTATATGTCCCAGGCTGAAAACATAATGAAAATCAAGGTCAGATACCCTGTTGTAGGAGACTAGGAGGAGTCTTCTCTGTGGGAGTCCATATTAGGCTTCTCACTCTCTTTCAGACTGCAGTTTTTAATGTTTAATAGAATTATACCTTGAAAAAGAATGTTTAAAACCTGTAATCTTGAAGCAATGAGTGGACTTCACATTAATTTTTAATCTAGTTTTTAAAAAGTTACTTAGAGCCCACCAAAGGTAGAGTGCAGAAAATGAAAGAAAATCCTTCAAATTCATTACTCAACAGTTTTCCAGCAACTGGGACTTAATCACAGAATTCTCAAGATGTAGAGGGAATTTCTGGCAAATCTCATCATTTCTGGCAATCAGGCTTGAGGGTCTGGATCTTTGGGCAGTGCCAGAGCTGCTATTCTACAAAGTCTTTCTTTTATTTCTTGTAGGTAAGGCTGTGGGGTTTGGCCAAAAGCAGGGTAACAAAAGTCATGTCCAATGATATTTAAGATTTGAGGTAGATCAGATAAGAAAAGTATCTGTATGTGTTGTATCAACAACAAAAAAAATCCATTTAATTAGAGGTCATAATCTTTTTATTTGTGTTTTGTTAGGGATTATGTTTTAGATTTCATTGATTTAATATTATCACAGGGAAAAAAATAGCCACTCTCTACAGAGTTACAATCTAATATATATATGAACACATCATTTTTCAAATTGCCAGTCCTGTCTGTATTCAGGTCATTGTATTCATAAAGACAAGTGATGGGATCTAAATCTCCCACTGGAATATCAGAGCAATTATCTGGGCAAAATCTGGGCAAAATTAATTTTTTGTTTAGAGGCTGAAATACTCTCTTAGTGGTATCCCCTGTGTAATTACACATTGATGTCCCAGAAATGCCTCTTCCAAGGGAGAAAGAAGACTGTCATTAGGTCCTGATAGGAAAGGCTGTGCCATCCTCTGCTGCTTTAACAAAAAGAAGTTAAAAAGTGGACAAGTGGACAGGTTGGAGGACCTGCAGGCCTGTGGCAACACTGGTTCTTGAAACACCTCTGCAGAGCTCCCAAAAACCAAATTAACTCTCAGGACTGAGGTGTGTTGTAGCTTCATTGGCCATGGCTGGGGCAGAGCATGGAAGAAAATTTTGTTATTTGTCACCACATCTCTCCAGAAGCTGCAGTTCTAAGGGAGTTCTCTTGAAAGAACTGCAGAGTTCTGTCCTGTTTGGGAGCAGTCACCAGCCCAAGAGGCTCCTTATCTGAACCACACAATTTGCAGCAGTTATTGCTTGAGGGAGTCAATAAAACCCATGGTGATGGCCCTGTTTACTGGGGCTGTGAGTGCTCTGCTGCCCTGGTGAGCACAGCCTGCACTCTGGGTTTCTGATCCTTCCTGGGTCTGTCCGTCACACCTGGTGAGCAGCTCTGCCCCAGCTGAGCTCCTGCTGCCCCTCTCTGCCCACCCACTGCCCCTGTGTGAACGGGGTCAAAACCTGGATCTGCTGTTCAAGCCTGAATAGAAATCTGGTTGTCAAGTACAAGCTAGAAATAAAATCCCACTTGCTTTCTTCATTTTTTGAGCTGCCTGCAGGGAAGGGCAGAGTTTTCAGTAAAATGAGATGTGAGTTTTCTGGGCACTGGAATGTGTTGCTTTTCAATATTAACTTAGTCTGTAGTATCATTTTCTCTGCATATCTGGAGGTCCTTGAAGCTTTTGAAGTCATCGGTGGAAATTGCTCTCCAGAATGGAGATGGAGTTTGTGTGGATGGTGGCAAAACACCCAAATTAAGAGACAGGACAGTATGAGGAATGAACGTCCCCTGGGTCATTAATCCTTGCGTACAGATTCGGTGAGGACTGTGCTGAGTGGCACACGTCACTTGAGGGAATTTGTACAAACTCCCTCATGTCATAGGCCTTGTGTGCTTGCACCACTCTGTTAAAAAACTGAACAAAATGCAGCAGCCTGAACATGATAAAGTTCAGGAATAGAATAGAATAGAACTGTAAACTAGGACAGGATAAGAGGGAAAAAAAGAGTTTTGTTTGGATTACAGACCTCACTACTGTGCCCATTACTTCATTTTCAACTCTCTTCCTCCCCAGCAGATGGGAAACACAGACAATACCTTGGCTTGTTGGTACACTTCTCTTCCTGTTATGGAATTGCTCTGCTCTGGGTTTTACGCCCTTGTCTTTTCCTCTCCCACAGTCTCTGTCACTAATTTTGATCTCCAGCATCTCCCTCCCTCACTGCTGCACTAACCAGGAGTGAGCAATCTGCTTTCCTCACTGCTTCTTTTCCTCTGTCCAAGGTAGGCAGATTATCTTCCTCCTACAGCTTTCCCAGTTATCTGCTGAGACAGCCCTGGAATATTCTGAGTGGGAAGGGATTCACAAGGATCACTGAGTCCAGCTCTTAGGTGAGTGACCCATGTGGGGGTTGAATCTGTGCCCTTGGTGTTACTCACACCATGCTCTGACCACCTGGGCAAACCTCAGGGTCCCATCCCCAGCCCTCCAGATCCCATCCCTCACTCCCAAACTACTCTTAGTAATTCTCCCCCACCACGATCCCACTTTACAACCTTACTGCCTTATCTGTTAGCCCTCACTTTTACTGTTTGCACTTACTTTCTTAATTATTTCATGTTCTTTACAACTCCAAATGTATCAGCTGATTCTGTCTCTTCCTGCCCACTTTTGCACAATTTGTATTTTACGTTTCCCCTGCTCCCTCTCTGCTTGTCACAGCAGGAATACACACTTTTCTCTGTCATTGTAAAGCTACCTTTGGCTTCCTCTTGCTGTGAAGAGCTCCCACAGTTTTCTCCAGTGCTTCATTTCAAGTTAGTAATGAAAGACCTGAAGTGGTCACCAAAACTCCTTTTCTTGGCCAGCACCACTGCTGATTTCCAGCCACAGCCTGCCTGTTTCTTCAGGAAGCCCCTGTACACCTGTCTGCCCTTGATTTGGGGAACACATTCCATGCACAAGCACGACACCTGGTCTTCTTCTGGGACCCTCTTTGAGGTCTGGCACAAAATGCCAACTGGAACAGAGCTGGCAGGCAGCTGACGAAGGACATTAACACTGTTAATCATAATTGTGGCATAAACTTGTCTCTTAATCATAAATGTGGCATAAACTTGTCTCCAGCTATTCAATTCACTGCCTCCCTGCACTTACACCTGACTGTGAGATTTTAAATTGTCCTGAGAGAAAACTATGGCCACGTGTGATTAGAAAAATGGGGCTGATTCTAATACACATAAAAGCCTGTTGGTTTGTTCTATGGAGTTTTATCATATGAAATATTTCACAACACATAAGCTGATGGAAATAGATGCTTTAGTGCACTTTACCTTTAGCTGTAGTTCAGTCCGGGGGCACTGTGCAAGTCTGTCAGCTGTAGGATCTCTTGCTAAATGAAATGTTCTCTACACATGCAATAGATTTTCCCCCAGAGAGTAATGAAACAAACTCAGTAGCTGTGGGACTGTAACATCTCTTTGCTCATCTCTCACATAACTGCAAAGTTCAGGGAACAAAACTGTGACTATGCACATTGCCTTTATTCCATGTTGGGCTTCCAGATGAAAGTAGGAAGTTGGAGTGATCCAGATATTATTAGTGACAAATATTGCACTGGGACCGGTCCTGGCAGGTAATCAACGAGCATTTTGGAAATATCTTTGCAAAAGTTTTTGAGAAACTAAACATAAGCTCTTTACTAAAATGGTTTCTTGTGGGAAAGTTTTTTGATGAACTTTGTTGTCTGATGTTATTATAGAGCTCTGGTGCTGTTACACGCTCACTTTACTCTGCTCTGCACATTTGTGTTGGAAATAAGAAGCATATTTTTCCCACAGTTTGGAAATTTAGTTCCATCTAGTACTCCTTACTCTTACATCACTGATTTGTGGACTTTAATCCATGAGCAAAAAAACTTTCCATTCAATGAATGATGTAATTTAGTTATCACCCAAAAAAATGGCAGCCACAAAAAAATGGATGTAAGTTGGATGCAAAGTCTTTTGATGAAAACTTAGATGCAGGTCACAGATGGATAAACACAAACACTCACACTGTTTGGGGGGTTTTGATTTTTTTCATTTGCTTAATACTTTTTTGCATGGTTAAACCTTCTTACCTTCTAAGGCCAGGCTGGACAGGGCTTGAAACAACCTGGTCCTGTGGAAGGTGTCCCTGCCCATGGCAGGGGATGGAACAAGATGGTCTTAAAGGTCCCTCAATCCCAGACCATTCCAGAATTCTGGGATTCTACCATTAGTGGCATATAATTAAACCATAGCTGAAGTGACCTATCATGCAGTGTGCTGGCAGGGTTAGCTTTAAAACCCTGTGTTTAGTGGTTTAACAGAAGTTCTAATAGATATGCAACAGTCCAGCCTTGGAAGGTTCTCATCTATTCTTCAATTATCTGTTAATATTTCAGAGGACAGTTGCAATACACAGGCTTCATCTAAAATTTTAAAAATAAAGAATGGCATTCCTGTTACTTTTCTAAAGAAAAATTGATGGGTTTATGACCATTACAATTATTTTAAAATTTCAAATAAATTCAGACGTTTTAGTTGTTTACATCATTTCATTAAATATTTTCTCCATGTGGTAAGAAATTGGATGCAGTTTTGCTCAAGATGCTCTGTCTTAATAGGAGCCATATTGAACCTGTCATATCCATTGCAGCAAGCCATTAGATTTGCATCTCAAACGAAATATTACTTTAAAGTAACTTTTTCCATGTAAAATACAGAAATAAATGGAAAATTATTCTGAGAAATTCTAGCAAATGGGGCATGGAGAATGGGACAATGGGACTTCTCGAGCTGAAATGCTTTAGCCACACTCCCTGTGCCACGAGAGCAAGTGGAGCTTGCTGCATTAACCTGTCCTTACTTTGGCTTGTTCTTTTTGGTTTTAACTCTGGAAAGCCCAAGGCAGAGCTGGGGGAGGACAGCCCTGTCCTGGGCTTCTGGAGGGTCTCAGGACCTGTCTGTCTCTGGAGGGTCTCAGGACCTGTCTCTGGAGGGTCTCAGGACCTGTCTGTCTCTGGAGGGTCTCAGGACCCGCAGCCGTGTCCGGCCGCGGCAGGCGGAGCAGGGATGACCATCCTGGAGCCCGAGTCAGGAGCGCAGCGCTCGCACAAGTATCGGCTGACGCTCCCGTGGCACGTTTTATTTCAAAGAAGTAGCGGTAACAATGGCTCACAGTAATAACAGCACTGCCGCTTCCCCCGGGGGAAGGCAGAGAATGCTATCTCGCCACATGATCTCATTTCTTTTAAGCTCTGCACTAACCGCTGACATATCGCATAAATGCCTCCTTTATTACCTGCCAGTGATTGTCTTCTGTGTTGGGAATGGCCTCCGGAACCCACGTCCACATGCCAGCCAAGTGCTTCGCTTACTCGCTGTGAATTTGTCTCTGTCTGGCGCTCCGGGAGGCCCCTGCATCCACCTGAGCATCCCTGCCCTCGGCAGCCTCGATTACACTGCTCTGAAAGGCCTTTGTTCAGGTGCCTCGCCGGCGCTGGGGCTGGGAGCTGGCACCAGCCAGGGCTCTGTTGCTGTATTTGCCAAGTCAGTAATTTGCCATTTTAGTCAGGGGGTGGGTTTTCTAAATTGTGTCCAGCGAGTAATGTAGCCTGGCCACACATCTCTGCAAGGATTCTGCTTCTTATCTTTGTGGTTGCTTTCAGACAAAAGCAACATTCAGTCACATCACTTCCCTTATCAGCTTGCTAGCAGATAAAATAGTTATTTTTCAAATTGCCTCTCTTTCCAGTTTTAAGTAGACCTATATAGATACTTTTCAGTCATTTTAGTCTGCAGATACTTGTTTCACATAAACAAGAATACACATTCTGTTTTATATGACCATTCATTCAAACCCCATTTCCATTTGGACAAAGCACATTCTCTGTATTTCATTATATTATGCTTTAATCTCTTCTGTCCAGCCCTGCTTAAATTAAATAAAGGGGAGCAAGTAACACGCAAGTCAAAGTGACCATTTTTCCCCAGCAGTGGATTACAGTCTACTACATACACACACACCTACTCAGGCTGGTATTGAATTGGTAGATGGTACCTTTTACCTTCAAATTTTTTCCTTTATTTTTCTGCAATGTCCTGTTTTGAAAAGGCTGGTAATTATTAGGTACGCTGAGTACAGCAAAGGACTAAGCTTTTCAATAAATTTGTGCTTTGCAGATAAATATTTTGATCGATGGTGACAAACAAAGCAATGGTAACAGCAAACTGCTGTGTCTGGGGACTGTTCCTGGGTGCTGCACCTCTCCAGCTTCCTCCCTAAGCCCACTCCTCCAGGTCTTTAAAGATCATAGAACGGTTTGGGTTGAGAGGGGCCTGAAAGCCCATCCAGTTCCACTCCCTGCCCTCGGCAAGGACACCTTCCACTATCCCAAGTTATTCCAAGCCCCATCCAACCTGGCCTTGGACACTTCCAGGGATCCAGGGGCAGCCACAGCTTCTCTGGGCAACCTCTGCCAGGGCCTCACCACTCTCACAGGAAATAATTTCTTCCTAATATCCCATCTAACCCTGCCTCCTGGCAGTTTAAAATCA
>WBMZ01005156.1:117205-151020 GCA_013400975.1 Atrichornis clamosus
CCTTGTTCTGATCTGCCCATATAAAAAGACCCTCTTCCTCCTTTTTATAAGCCGCCTCCAGGTTCTGGAAGGCTGCAATAAAATCTCCCCAAAACCTTCTCTTCTCCAGGCTGAACAATTCAAGCTCTACAGGTCATTCTCCCTGTTCCTGCTCTTCCTGGGCCCAGGTTTGCCAGAGCCCTTAGCACAGATTTCCAGACTCCTATAAGCTGATCATTCACCACAGGGCCTTAACTTTGAATTCCCTGGCGCTCCTTCCAGCTTTGCCTCTGGCTCGTGCACCACCCAGGAGGGACCACGCTGGTCCCTGTTAGTGGTTGGGGCCCCGAGTCCCAGGGCTGTCCCTTGGACACGTGAACCATGCAGGGAGACCCTGCTTTGCCAGCATTTCCAAATGTGCCTCATTTCTTCTTGCCACACATGCACACACTTCACACACACACCTTGTCATGAACAAACAGAATACTGCAAAATATTCTCTCAGCAGGGCTGGAGTCTCTACTCCAGGCTGTAGTCTTGTGTGAGCTATCTGGGCTCCAGACAGCAACCCATGCAACCTAAACCATGAGGTACCACTAAGAGAGCACACTGTTCAAATGTGCTTTTTTAATATTTTGGGGCAAAGCTTTCAAGCACTTATTTTTCCTTCTACTTTATATCCGTTTTAACTCTCTCCATATAATCTCTTCCTGCTGAAATCAGGACCAAAGATGCACTTGTATGCTATAGTTTCAACTGCATAAATATATACTTCACTTCTGTAGCCACTGCTCAAGCTGTCTAAACAACGGCTGGGAAGGATGGTAACAACTAACATGGAATAGCCCTGGGAAAGTATAATAATGCAAACCTGGAATGGGGGCGAGGGAAATTGTCTTATTTTCTTTTCTTCAGAAACATGAACTTACTTCCCACATTTGTTTGCTTTAGTTTGCTGATTTGCCAGGTGCACGGATCCAGTAGGCCGGGGCGCACCCAAGACATTTGCTGGGATGGTTTTCTTTCCTTTTACATTGCTCTTCAGATCCTGTTGCATAAATTAACACGTCACGTTCCCACATTTGGTAGAAGAGGCTTTGTGGTTCAACGTGGTTTTCTGCTCTTCAGTGCTTGTATGGAATCCACAGCGGGTCTCAAGCAGGATGAGTTTCATCAGAGAGTAGCTGTGTCTTCATGTTGTTGTGTGTGAAATCATCTCTGTTCCTTACCCTTTGCTTACCAGTGTGATGGTAGAGGGTTCTAAAATCTGCAGTCTGTACTTTTGTTTGGTAGTTCCATAAACTTTTAATAAAATTCTTGTATGTTCTTAGCAAATCTCAGTTTTGCACTGAGCAGCTGGTAGCTTTTTGTTTGGTCCAAGATGTATGAAGAGTAAATACCAAAAATTATCCCCACATTACAGGAATTTTTCTGTCCTTCAATCTGTGCAGAAATAGAGGTGAGCATAAACCACTATGAAAGGCACCTCCAAAATGAGCATCAGCAAGGCCAGTCTTAGCACAGAAGTCTTTGACTAAAGAGAGGAGTCAAAAGTCAGGACTTCTGACTGGTGCATTAAACCAGAGTTTTATTTTGGAAAAGAGACTGCAGCTCTCCTTGGTTTATCTAGAATTCTGTTAATTTGCTCTCTGAAGTGCACATAAGGGATAGCTGATTTTTATACAGCTGGCTTTTGTTTTTCAGTCCTTATTGGTACCTTGTATGTGTAAATACTGCTAACTGGTAAGTGCTGTCAGCAGAACCATTTAGAAAAGGGCCAAGCCCCTCTCCCTTAGCTGAGGAACTCATTCCTTCCCCCAGCATTGCAAGTGCCTCTGGCTGGCAGTGGAGGATGAGGAGCTGGAAGATTAGAGTGTCTGTCCCTTTTGCTTTCAAAACCAATTTTCATTCAGCAGTGGCTAAAGCTGGTGGACAGATGGCTTCAAAAAGCCCTTTAACTAATACGTTTTGCCAGCCCTACATCCTCTCTTCTGTTAAACATTTCATTCATTATGCAGTTTCAAGGAATGGTGAGAGCCAACTCTTTCTGCCAGTGTCACCCCTGCACGGAACTCCCCCTTCTTTCCAAAGAGCTGTCAAGAGGCATTTTTCTTCGAAAGGGGTAGAATCTAAGTCTTGCTACAATCAACTTCTGAAGAGGAAGGGCCTTGCATTCAGCCAGAGCTCTAGTGATTGCTAGGATGGAATTAAAAAGGAGAAGAAATAAGAGGAGGGAAATTCTCAAAGGGTGTCAGGGGGCTGTTTGCCTCAAACAGCCCCGATGGATGGAATGTGGTGTACAGACTTTGTTTTACAGCTCCAGCTCAGTGTGCACAAAGACAGTGCCTTGGATGCCGTGTAGGTTACCAACAAGGGAAAAGAGAAATGAAAATAACCCTGCAGCTTTTCCATTCTACAAGAGCTTCTTAATGGCTCTGAGTAATTAGAGACTGTAGAGCAAAAGTGGCTATTTTTCATTACAAGTCCCATTTTAATTCAGCTCAAAGTCACCTGTTGGTACAAGAGAAGAGGAAAAACAACCAAGTGCTGGTTCTGCTCCTGTGAAGTGTCAGAATTGCTTCCCTTAAAAATGCAAGGAATGAGAGCTGCTCTGGGCAGGGCGATCCCGGCCCCGGCAAAGAGCTCCCGGTGGGAGCGAGGACATGGCCGTGCCAGGGCAGAGCACGCTGGGCTCCAGATCCTGCCCTGCTGGGAGGCCTTCAGGGTGCTCTGGATAGCTCAGACCTACCTGTGCTCTACTGCACTTGACTGTAAAGTACTCAGAAAACAGATTGGAACTGGAGTGCCTAAAGATTTTTTTGGTCTGTTTTCCTGCGAATGACCACGTGGTCAGAAAATCAGAGAGGCGGTGGAAGGACCAGGTTCACGGGAGACTCCCTGTGTGCACCAAGGCTGTGTGCTGTCACACTCACGAAAGGAAAAATCTTTGGGGTTACTGCCAGCAGGAATGAGAATTTCCTCTCTTCTCTGCCTTCTCCTTTGCCATGCACACACGCCTGTGGGATTGGTGGGGTTTGCACTTTGCTCTTGACACGGTGGCCCCACTTCTGTCTTATAACTGGCATAGAAACAGCTGGGAAGGGAAGAAATAAACACACTGTGAGTTCTGAAATTTCTGTGTTTGATCTGTTTCCTGTTAATTTTTCTGTTAAATATAAAACAGTGTTAGAGTAATTTCAATCATTCAGAATAAATGGAAATTTAGGCAGGAAGAGGTAATACATTTCTCATTTCAAAGTACACCTCAAACGCCTTTAAACTGAAGGAATTTAAAACATCCTTGTTTTCTGATTGCCCAGCATGAGGAGAAAGGATAGGAATTTTCCCCAATCATAATAAGATTTCCTGAAGTTGCAAGAATTTTTTCAAGTGTTTACAAATCCGAGTCAGTTAACAACTGCTCTCATGAAGAGCTCTGAGCAGTTTGATATCACTGGTGCACAGATTGGGAATACATGCGAAAGGCATCTCAGCAGATTAATTTTGACTCCAGCCATGACTTGCAATTAACATCAACAAAATTTTGACACATGGGACTCTGCAGACAGCATGAATGCATTTTCTGTAGGACTTTTGCTTCGCCTGGTGTGAGCACTTCCCCTCTTCCAGTAATCAACATTTGGTCCTCAAGTCCTAAATTCATATTTCTGTAGGTTTCAGGAAAAGTAGAACTTAAATCTAACGCTTCATACATCACTCACTTTAGAGGAGATGTGTATACATGTGTATACATATATGTATATAGATTCACTGACAAAATAAATGTATCCATCTTACATGGATGTTTTAATGGGCATATACAAAGTATGACCTAAGTATGACCAAGTATGACCTAAGTATGACCAAGTATGACCTTGGCCAAAACAGAATGAACCTTGGTCAGTGTTTCTATGCTCAAAGGAATAAAACAGCCCAATTATCCCAACAACCTGTTCATTGTGAAGGAACATGAGCCTGGTCAGAAGTGTTCTGGTCAAGCACCTGTGAACACCAACCACAGGAACAGCAGATCAGAACACAGAAGGGTGGGAGGATCAGTGTCCAGAGGTGTTCTCTGCCCAATCCTCTGAGTAGCGAATTTGAGGAAGACTCTGGGAGGCAAAGACGCCAGACGAGAAAGTTCAGAGGGACGCCAGAGAGGCGGGAGTCCCTGAGACATTCTGAGGGGACCCCAACATCTTGGCCTGTGATTTGGGATGACTCTTCCAGCACCATGAGAACAGGGAGGACTTCAGGTAACCCACAAACCTGCACCAGGAATGCTGTTACCACTTATTGACCTGCCAGACCCTTTTCCTGAATGACATTTCCTGTTCCATTGGAAATAGAAGTCGTATAAGTCATAAATTGTATATATTTGTGATTAGAGTGCTTTGGTGTCCAAAGCCATTTAGTGTTAAACAGTGACAAGACACAGTGACAAGCCAACAGAGTAATTCCATGGAGGGTACAGGTACAGCACCTTAGACATTTCTCAGCTGCTATTTTGATTGTTGGTTACAGATTTCAGCAAAACCAGTATGGATGTGCTGTGGGGAAAATTGGGAGACAGCTAAGGAGCTTGGAAAAAAGTAACAACCCATACAACCCACGAAATTTAGGAAGGTCTGTTTTCTCACAAACTGTAATGTTTTTTCTCTCTCTGCTGGAACTCAAAATTGCCAGTGTGATCTGTGAAGCCGGAATTTGTCCGTTCCTCCTGAACCTTCTAAACAATCTTCTGCCCTGTAAACCAGCTTATGTCTGGGTGTGGGGTGGAATATGGGGAACAAGGAGAAGGAGGTCCCTGTTATTGACAAGCTGAGGCCACTGAGATCAAAAGACATTTTTAATGGTTTCACAAGTGACAGAGTGAATGGGGAGTGATGTGGCAAAGAAGCCATCGCAAGGGGCAGTTCCAAAGGACCCAGTCATTCCCTGTTCCTGGATTAAATCACAGCAAAGGACAGACAATGAGATCCAAGAAAAGACTGAAATGTTTAAGTGCTGGAAGATAATCTGTTCTGAGCCAAATCCTGCATTTCAAAACACCCTGACAGAACCTGAATTTACTTTAGTTCACAACAGCATTAGTCAAGGACTTTATCTGTGTTTCAAAGCACAGCCTCAGAACTGGTGCTGAAATAGCTCAGAAAGTTCAGATTCAGGACAAATGATGGCTGTGACATGATCTGTGCCAATTTGGTCTGCAAAAATTGGGTTGGAAAATTCAAGGATCTTCTTGTGTTTGAATATTTTGGCTGCTATACCCAAACTCATAAACACAGAAGGGAGAGTTAATGAAATGTTTTTAGGCTTCAGTGTGGGACAATCTCTAATAAATGGGTGTACATCAGCCCAGAGCACAGTTCAGGTCACTGTTCATTAACCAGGGAGTGAGGTTGTGGCCCATTGTGTGACAGGACACAGCAGAATTCCATGGCCTGGTACGAGTCTCTTACTAGCAATTACTAAGCCATGTTTAGGTGAGCAGGAGAGTCTTGAAGAATGAAAGTTCTGCACTTGGTCCTGATGCAGTCAAGGTTCTCCAGTGCTCTCCAGGCATTACCTTAGCCAGTGAATACTAATAATTTTCCCATGCAGTCTTACATCAGAGCTCCATTTCACTGAGGAGGTGCTTTTGTTTCTTTTCAGGGAGTGTCTTTCAACTAAAGAATTCTGTAACCTGAAGAAGAAATCTGGCAGGAGTCAGCTGGTCATGGTTATGCTGTTCCTGCTGCTGCTCCTTCCCCATAGCTGTACAGTTCTGCATCTTACTTGCCTTAGAGCAAAGTTTTCATTAAAACCTCAAACACCCACCCTGCAAATCTTATTTGTAACGCTTTAGAGCTTAGAGAAGGAGACAATGTGTTCTAAATCATGAAATAATAGGCCCCCCACAAAATGCAAATCTAAGTAATAATATAATTATCATGTAATGACATTTGGCTGGGTGAATTCATCGGTTCTGAATAGTACATGTCTTGAAATCTCACATTGTAATGTAGTTTTTAACATCATGTGTTTGTAGGGATTTGAAATCCGAGGGCTTTGGGGTTTTTTCTATTTATTTATTTAATTTTCCTTTGTTGCATCCTTAATGTAGCAGAGCATCACTTGACTGAAGTTGTTCAGACTTGTGTGAGGTTTCAGTCCACTTGACTGGGTTGAACTACCAACTGTTTTGATAACCAGTTGTAAGAATGAACTACAGAGTTATCCCAAATAACCCACAGAAAAAGGAATAAATGTTTTTCTCTCCTCTGTTGATACGAATTCTGCTCTTGAAGGAAGAAAATTATCTCATTACATTAGAATCTAATAGGAGGAAGTGCTCAATGTAATACATTAATGTACTTTATAATAGTTTCTCTTGAAAGCTGAGGAATAATTTAAAGTACAATCAACTTGTAAATATTCAGTCATTCAGTAAACCTACCAACCTTTGACTTTGTTAGTTAATGCTTTTTAATTGCCAAAGCAATGACTGAGGAAGGAGAGCACCAATCTAATGTAATTACCTCAAAATACTGTGCTATGAATATCAATCCAAGGAGGCACTTTTCCTACTGAGACAGTGGAAAGGAAATGGAGTTAGTCAGGAAGAGTTCAAGGTGCTTCGCTGGAGCAGGTGGAGAAGGGGAGCAAAGTGTGCACAGCAGAAGGAGCTGCTGGGATGTGCCAGGATTTCTGAGTGCCAGGACAAGGGGCTGTAGCTCAGGGGCTGCTTCAGAGCAGCAGCAGCTGTGACACTGCTTGGTGTTGGGTCCATCGGCCCAGCACTCAGCTGAGCAGTGTGGGTCTGGCACTGCAGTTCCTGTGTGCAGCTCCTGGGAGCCAGCAGACATCCCTGTTTGCTGTGGGCTAGACATGGAGTGGCACTTGGCACTCAGATTTCGGAAAACCCTCTGATTTTCTATTAATTGTCAGGTTTTAAGACCTCTCTATCTCACTGGTTGCTGTATCCTGCTCCAACTGGGAGAAAAGGGGAAGTGAGTTGGACAGCTCATTCCCAGTACATGGTCCCTGCATTCATAAACTGCCTCAATTCTGCACTTCCCCTGTCCTGTGGCAGAGGAGCACAGACAGGCTTTGCCCTTCTGAGTCTCACTGGCCCTGAGTACCCCCTCGTTTACTGGCAGCATAGTCTGACCCAGCATGTTTAAAAGCAGGATGCTTTCCTTAACTGTATTGAGTTGATGATAAATATTTCCAGGAACTACAAAAAGGAGAACAATCATTTCCAGAAGGATCATTTGTATAAGAATGCACATGCTGCAGTGTAGGTGCATTGCTGCGTGGGTTTAAGTGTTGTTTAGATGTGTCAGGTGCTGGCAGCTCTATCATATGCTAGTGCCTCATTTTAGTAATAAGGAGAAGATGATCATAAATCTCACTGAATGCTTTAAAAGATATTTGGATCCTCAGACTTACTATGACATAGTGAAGTTGTAGTATTTCCTTACCTGAGATGTATAGGAACAATTACACATGTTGTAGAAATTATCTTAATTAATTGTCTCATTTCAGGCAGTATGAAATGCTAATATATGAAATGACTCAATCCTCATTCATCATTTCATACAGTTTAAATCCAGTTTATAATGTTCAACAAGATGCAAGTCAGATGATAGAACAGAATTTCAGCAGCCTTGTCCCTGGCAAACCAAAGACAAATCATGGTAAATAAAGCCAGCTCGTTAATGATAAACTACTATTAATTAGCATTCTTGAACCAACTATTGAGGAGTTAGATGAATGAGCAGATCTGGAGCCAGCTCAATAATGACTTTCTGTTTGTGTAACAACATCAGCTTTTAGAAGGTTTAAGACATTTCTGGCACATAATTGACCCAGCCTGGCAATAAGGAGTAGATTTGGCTTATTGGATCGAATTTACCTGGTTCTGTATAATCCAGCAGTGAGACTCCTCTATGTGTCTTTACACCAGGTGAATGGCCTAGAACTTGTTTGCCTTGAGCAGCTGTTTGCTCCTTCCTTCCCTTGGCAGCAGCACACCGGGGTGAAGGGCAACTCTGAGTTACGGGCCATGTTGACTGAACTGCACAAGAACAACTTGTCCAAGTGTGGAACTCTCTAGTTTTTCCATTCCTAGACTCCAGACACCAGCACTGTGCTTGCACAGACCGATGGTGCCCTGGGACACTGCTGTAGCCTGACAGCTGTGCAGGCATTTGATGGAAATGTGATCACTACACACTGCAAGTCCTGCTGTGCTGCATCACAGAAAAGCAGTAACTTCCCGAGATCTGGAGCCATGGGGCCATCTCTGATGTGATGAAGATGATACCATTCTTAATGTGCAAGATAAAGGGTGTACAACATACAGGGCTAAACTCACTATGGCTGCACATCACCACTTGTAACAAGACAAAAATTACATTGTCCGCTGAAATCCTGTGTAGATTTTTAGGTAGCTACAGGTAAATGTAGCTATAAATGTGATACAGCCATGTGAAGTAAAATATAAGAGTTCCTGAGTGTTTTTGTCAGGTATTGAATGTCCTTCTGAGAAGCAGAAAAATCTGTATAACTCCTTTTTGACTTTTTGGGGGGGGGGTTGAAACCAGCCCTCCTTCAGAGGTGACTAAAAGCCCAGGCAACATAAAGCTCAGGTCAGAAGTACACTTGGTGGATGCTGCAAGTTTTGCTCTTGATAGTATCATTTTTGAGCAAATATCCAGGCAAAAAGTCGACTGAAGTGTCAAAGACAGCAAGAACTCACATGGATTAACCTCTCCATCCAGTTTCACACCTGGACTGAGGGAAAAGCAGGACATGCAGCCTCTGGTTCTGCCTTGCTCCATTAGGGAAAGTCACTGACCTGTGACTGGGAAGAGGAGATGGAGAAATTATGATTTGTTTTTTCCTTGAGAAAACAATGTATTATAGATCTGCCTGGGATAGCAGGAAATAGGGTTTTGAAAGCAGTACTATAATGGTGTATTCTGGACTTTTACAGTGGAAAGCATTGCAAGTTTTGGGTTGGTCATCCATGTCCAGTATCCAGAGGGAAATGTGGTTTGTTTGGTTCTGCAGCTTATTGAAATATATCAACAGGACAGGGCTTTCTTTCTGCTAAACCAAACTCTGCAGCCACGTTGCTTTCTTAATTATTTGATTAGATTAATATAAAAAGGTCAGTTTTAAATCAATAAGAAAGAAAATTACATTCATCTATGGAAGGAAGTTGGCTTTAAGGGTGGAAGAGCTACCAAAGGACCCTGTCCATCTCTTTCCAGAAAGGTCAGGAGTTTTACCTCCCTGTCGGCTGCACTGCTAGTTCTACACCCTGGGGCAGTTCTTCTGCAGCTTTTCCCAGGAGCTGGAATGCTGAGTGTCCCTTGTGACAGGTGTCAGGGAGGCTCTGTCACCCTTTGGCACTCATTGTCCCCTGGAACCAGCACAGAAGTGATGCACACAGGATGAGCTTCCAGCCCCGTGGTTCCTGCTCCATGAGGTGAGTTTCTGGGGTGTTATCCCAGAGATCTGTGTGCTCTGCCGTGGCAGCTCAGAGCAGCCAGCCTGTTCCTGCCACAGGTGGGGAGCAATGAGTTCTCAAGCGTTGGGGCAGAGTTTCTTGGTGTCAGACACTCAATGTTTCACTGCACGTATCTGTGTGTGAGAAAATTGGATTGTGGCTGCAAAATGCAGCACGACTCAACTCCCCCAAAACACATGAGGAGGTGAGGTGGGTTTCAGATTTTTCTGAGTGTGGTTACCGTGTCTCACATTCCTGAAGACAAAAATCATGCCCCCAGTCCCATTTTCTTGATAGTGCTCTTTATTTAATCAACAGTCCCACTGGATGTGATGAGCCAGGTGAGATTTTATGCGGTGATTCTGTCCACAGATCCTTTTGGAGGATCTGAAAATCACAGCATCAATAATGCTTACTACAGGGTGCACCTCATTGGAAAGTGTTTTGCCGCAACACCTGTTCTAATGCAGTGTTAATGTCTTCATTGCTACTGGTGCTTCAGAGCATTTGTAAGGCACAGCCTGCCTAAAACAGGAGCTCAGTGCAGAAAACTGCTCACAAGAAAGGGCTTGTTGGCCAGATTTGCCTGTGAGAAACTCCAAGGTGCCTTTGTAACGTGACCCTTTATTAATGATAGAAACGGAGTCAAAGGAGCGTATTGCGAGCCACTGAGGTTAACCAATATGCCACTTAAATATAACTGTAGTTTGTGTTATCTGTAACTGAAGAAGGTCATGGGATCTATCGTTTGCAGTGGGAGTTTGCAGTGCCAACAAATTAGCATGCAGAGCCCTGGCTCGGCATACAGAGCAGCCTCTGAGAACGGCCGGGCGAGCCGCGAGCCGGCAGGAGCGGGCTTGGGATCCTACTGTCATTTATTCAAACAGTCTTGCTCTTGTTGCCAGCCTTAATGTGCTTGAGAAAGTGTCAGCAGAGCCTCAGACAGCGAGTAGGAGGGGTGGCAGTGCCAAGGGGCCGGGGAAGCCGAGCCCACGGGAAGGACCCATCGTGCTGCGCTCGTGGGGCGGACGGGGCTCATGGGCTGAGCAGATAGCTCACCTCTTTACCTTCAAGGAAGGCAACAACGGGGTAAGCCTGGGAGAAAAAAGACTTCTGAGAGGGTAGAAAAGAAAACCAATTTACTTTGAGAGCAATGAATTTAAGTGCTTTTGCCCTTTCTTAACAGGACCGGGTAAGAAGGAGAAAAAAAGGGAGAAAGCAAAGTCTTCTTCTTTCCCCCTCCCCCTTGCAAAATCCTACATGCCCTTTTGGCAGAGATCCATCATTCACTTAATGTGTCCTGCTGAAATCAATTCATGTGTCAGGATTTGGAGAGCTAGAACAAAATTTGTTTGCTGATCCCATCCACAGATCACTCAAGAGGATTCATAAGGTTAACAAAAATACCCACAAACCCACATTCAATTTGCTACAAAAAGTAATGCATTAGGGGATGACAGATTCCAGCAGGGAGGGGAAAAGTCTGATTGTACAAACCAGTTGGTCAAAGTCCACAAGCACCTTGAAGCACATGCAGTTACGTGAAGGGGGATTTGCTTCCTTTGGCAATGGAAAATGATGCCCTTTCTAGTGAAAACTGTGCCCTGCTGAGCGAGGGAGTGAGGGCAGGAAGAGGTGCTTTGGGGCCTGGGGCTGTGTGGCACCGGGAGCTTGGGATGGGTCACACATCAGCAGGAGGGGAGCAGGTCCCTCAGCCACTGGGGCCAACACCAGCCCCGTGTCCCTGCTGTCCGTGGGGTTTGGTGGCCCTCCTGCCTCCACATTTGTTCTGGGGCGTGTAGAGAGGGACTTTGCCAGTGCATACCCACCCCTGGGACAGGTGGAGAATTTCCTCCTCCAGCTCCCACTCTCACAGACCTATGAAACAACTCCTGGTTTAGGATTCCCTAGTCCCTGTCTGCACTGACATGGAATCATAGTCAGGACCATCCTGAGCTGGAAGGCACCCAAGGATCAGGGAGCCCAACTCCTGTAATCCACATCTGCAAAGCTCATGTTCAACTCACCCAGCACAGAACTGAGCAACAGAGTGTCCGAGTGCCTGTGAGAGCTGAGGAGGAGTTCTCAGGGCACAGGCTCGGCCACAACCTGCTCTTCTGGCTGCTGGTGTGCTGGGAGCATCACTCTGTGCTGTTGCAACAGATGCGAGTAGGACTTTGCTTTGTGAAATTAATTAAAATGCGATTAAGTGCATTACGTAGAAAGTTACTTTCTCCACCCTCACATTGAATAAAAAGGATGGCTACAAATGTTAGCCAGCAGTGCTCAGATGCTCACCTGACAACACCCTTCCTGCTTTCCCGGGCTCACACAGTTGCAGCTTCGTGTAGAACATGAGACTGGGAGGGCAGAATTTCCTGATTGTGGCTGAAGCTCACACCAAGTGCATTAACCTATCCACAGACTGATGCAGTGCTCCATAGCCTCACTGTGCGTAGTTCCTCTGGTAAATAGTGTGGGGCATGATGTCACACTTGCTTAAAGCAATTTGTTGAGTTGTAAATACCACTAATCAATTCCTGTGACTGAATCCTGTGACCTTGGGTGTAATCTATGACAATGCTGACTTTAATGTATTTTCTAGCCTTAGCAAAACTACTTTTAGCTGCCCTTTCCCATTAACTTCCCATCTCACTAATAAAATACTAAGAGAATTATATTCACCACTTCTGCCAATTTTAACCGGAAACGATTCTGACTAAGGAATATTAAATGTTGCACATTGACAAATCTGATCTCTGCTCATCATTGCTGGGGTCAGCAGCTGCCTCCTTGGCCTTTTCTCAAAGCCAGACATACTTTGCAGTCCAGGGTCACTTGACCAGGTTCAAACTCAGATTTAAAGGGCTTTTTACTTATGCCCAAAGCAGCAGGGCATATGTGATCTCGGTCTGTGTGAGAGGTTTTATGGTGAGACTGCTTCAACTTGAAAACTTCCTTCTCTGAACCCAGAGTCTCCTTCCTGCCTCTCCTGCTCGCCATCAAACTTGCATGCAGACACTTTTGAAAATGTTTGGTATTTGTTTCCCCTTGGTTGTCTCCTAAAGCAGGAAAACTACTTTATAGACTGGGGGTTTTTCTAATAGGTTTTGGAAAGGTGGTTTAGGGAGGATGGTTGAGGACAGGACACAACAACTGTCTGACAGGAAGGATATTTGCACTCAGAGGATTTTTTTTGTGACATCTATGATTATTCCAGTGATACAGGCCCACATCCTATGAGCTGAATTGCCATCACACTATAGATAATGGATAAAAACTGTGTGGAGCAGCTGACCTCGGCAGGTTTCTCCGTCTCAGGGCTGCAGAGGTCTGACACCACTGCAGTGCCACAAACGAGCACCCTGTGTTTGAGGTGAGGCTGAGAGCTCAGAGGCTGAATGCGATCTGCCGAAATCTCTTGCCGTTTTTCCCTGATGACATGAGGAATCTCTGCATATTTGGCTTTTCTTCTAGACTTATGACAGGAGCAGAGGCACAGTCAGCAGCAGATCTAGCCTTGTGGGGCTCTAAATCTCTGTAGTCCCCACGGAGATTTTACACCTGTAATTCTGAGTTCTGGCTGTAGCACTTTTGCTGGCTACAGCAGAAATCCTCATTGCTCCACCACATCGTGGTGAGAACTTGGTGTTGCAAAGTCACCTTTCACCATTCCCCATGCAGCTGCACTGCTTCAGCATCTCCAGGCCTGCAGCCATCCCATCTCAAGGGCCTTGGCAGGGCAGGGCTCAGCAGATGCACGAGGCTGGTCCCTGCACTCTGAGCGTGGTGGGCAGAGCTGCAGCTCCAGGGCTCGCTGTGCTTGGTGACGTGGGCGCGTGGGTGGCAAGGAGCTGCAAGGCTGACAACGTTGTTGGAAAGTTTGTTCCCTAGAATCTGAACTTCAGATAAATAGTACATGCTGGCTGTAATTTAAATTCAATCAATATTCAGTTAAAAAATAAATAGAAAGCTTTTTAGATCGGTGATGTAAGGGAATGTTAGTTCAAGGAAGCAATTACATATTATGTAGAAAAAGTCAATTTAAGTCCTCAATAATTTACTTAAGTGATTTACTTGACTGATGTGTTGTCTTGACCCAGTAGGGCAGAGGAACAGACACTAAGTTGTGGCAGAGTTCCAGCAAAACCAGCAGTTGTTACAGTCCGACATAAATCATTAGCTACTGTCTTGTTCCAGGTGTACACAGGTGCTATTTAAAACAAAAAAAAGGTGATAAATTTTGTGTTTGTAAACATAACTCTGTCAAAACCAATCCTGTTTCTGGCAGATGAAGATGTTATCCATACCCCTTGGTAAGGCAATATCCATTTTCAGGAAATAAAGTTCCTAGTATATAATTAGCTGAAATTGGCCAACTACAGGGCAGTGGGGATACGTGGTGGGTTTTAGCTGGATAGCTGTGGAAGAAACTGCCCTCTGCCAGTGCTGCACAGGCACATGGGGGACAGCTGACAGGATGGCTGCTGGTGGGGGGCTGCTGGTGGCCTGGGGAGGCTCCGGGGCTCCAGGACCGCATCCGCTTCTCACTCAGGGCTGCCATCACATGATGGTGGCTTTTTAAGGATGCTCTTTGGACTCGTCCCAGATTACATACCATACATGTGGAAGATAGAGATTTCAATTTGTAGCCATGACAACGATGCTGGCGAAAGCTGCTTTTCTCTGCTTGCTGTACCGGTGATACAAGGGTCCTTCTAAAAATTACCTTTTGTGCCGTGCTCTTCCTTTAAAGTTGAGAGTGAACTTTAGCCCTGAAAAGATGAAACCCTGAGTGTGTTGAGTGGGTGTGCTGAGCTCTGAACTTGGTCTTGATCTGCACCAAGTCTCAAAGAACAGCACCAAGTCCCATGTGCTAGTCCCAGATTTATCTTAGACCAACTGAAATCTGAGTTTAAGCTCTTACACAAAAATGCTGGTATTCCCGGGTAAAGTTGTATGATCCAACATATTAAAAAGCTTCAAGCAACCCATTAGCCACCTGCTACACACCTGTTTCCCAGTTCCTTACTCCCTCAAGTGCTTGCAGCAACAGTGCTGGAGGCTGTGTCCCCTCTCGTGGTTCCCAGGTGCCTCCCTGGGCCACGGGCCGGGCTCTGAGCCTGCTGAGTGTGCCTCACGTGGACACTGAGGCACAGAATGGCTTCAGGTCCTTACAGATCAGCTGCTTCCAACCCAGCCCCATGTGCACCAGGAGCATCAGGCATGTCTTCCTGCAATCATCACTTTCTGAACAGTTTTCCACTGGCAGTTCCGAAGCTCGTTATACTGTGAACTACAACAAAGCAAAAAAACCCTACCAAAAATGCCAAAACCCTGCAACCCTAAACCTCACCTGTACTCCCTTGAAAATTACTGGAATATAATTCAACTAGTGCTACATCAGCATTAGCACTAGTGTTTGTGATTTCACTTTAATTCCCATGGTCTGAAGATCACCAGCTCTAGAAAGGATCTCTGGAAGAAGCAGGAAGCTCAGGGCCAAGGAGAAAAACCAGACTTATGGTAGTTGGACAGGATGGTGGTGAGCAGCAAAATGTAGTGAATTCTTCATTAAACAATGTGGATTTGCAATTATAACTTGAAACTGGGGGCAGATAGAACCCTGTAACCCCTGTGGGGAAGGGACTCTAACAAGTGTTCGGAACGTAGCAAAAATAGCTACTGACAATTTTTCACATATATTCTTCCAGTAATAAGTAGCTTAACATTTCTTGAGCTTGGTTATATAATGAGATCATTAGATCAGCATTTGGGACCTATTTACTGTGACAGAAAAACAATACACCTATGATCTATTGTGGGCTCGGTTGAGATTCCAAACTTCAACAGTAAATGTGGTTGATAAATTTGCAGTTAAATTAACATGATGGCCCTGAAAGAGTACCAGTAGTTTGTGTATTACAGCTCTGAGTAGGTGTTGAAATTAGTTCTCATAGAATTAACCTGAACTTCAGCCCTCTCAGGTCTTGAGTCTCTTCGTAAAGCCTATAAATACCACAGACAGGGCTTATGTCATTAGCCTCTTAATGTTATAAACATTTAATGAAGTTAAATTTGAAGTACAACACATTGTAAAATCGATCTGATCTTGTTGGGGAGACAAAGGGAAGAAAATTGTTGGAGTCATTTGGAAAACAAATTAAGAATTACATTCACTTAACTTTGAAGTGGATGAAAAATTACGGCCAAGATGGATAGAGCCATTGTATTTGAAAGGAAAGCAGGGATGGGCTCAGGGAAGCCTCTCTCCGTGTTAGATGCTGCCTGACATTTATCACCAGCACCAGAAGTGGCAGCAGCCCCCCATGCGTCACTCGGGGGGTGACAGGCAGTGCTTTCCTAGAAATGGGAGGAATTTCTCTCTGAATCTTGCAGCTCGGACGCCTCTCCCACGAAGCAGCCACTTTAGCAGCTGGAGATTTCTGTGCTTTTGACCACATGTGCTCACTGTTCCCTCCCCTTGCTGGGGGACACTCACCTGCTCCTGGTGTGGCTCCTGTGTCCCTGGCCCGGCGGGTCCGGCTGTCCTCTCAAACATGGGGCTGCCTTCTCTGGCTGCAGGACAAAGCCATTCCTCCCAAAAATGCTTTCCTATAATTGGCTTTCTAAGGAATAGGTAGGAGGGTGAGGTTCTCTCACCTTGTACTGTAGTGGGAGCAAGGGACTGTGCTGGCAGCCAGCTCAGTTTCCTGGCATGGTTTAACAGCACCTAGTGTCTCTTCCAAGTGCTGAGTGGGAAGAAAAGAAATAAATAAAAATAAATAAACTCCTATTAGTGAAGGATTACTGTGTAAAAACCTAAGACAATGAACAGGAAAAAGTGAAGGGCAATGGATGTGTTAAAATGCTGCAGACAACAACCTGCTCAGAGGAAAGTGTATTTGTTCTTTCTTTTTTAAACTCATTATTTATTTTCTCTATTCTTCAGACCTAATGTCTCACTAATGAATTCCACGGGGATTTTTGAATCATGGTGATATCATGGGTTAAACCCCTTCTCTACTTTTTGAATGTAAATTCTTTTTAACATTCTTAGGTATTGCAGAGCATTGACTTCTTTCCTACAACAAAACCAAACGCTCTTTGGTTTTGCATAGTTAACATTTTGCTAACGGGTAGCCAAGATTCTCTCAGCAGCTCAACAACATTTTCTAAAGCACACTGGCGTTGTTGTAGCAACTGGTGGCTGATCTGTGAATAAAGCAGATGTCATTGTGGCAGGATAAAGGGAGAATAATCTATCACTCGGCCACTGCCACTCCTGCCCAAACAAGTCATCAAAATGACAACTTTGGTGTGTAGCCATCAATTCAGATCTATGTACCCCCTTATCTCATCTTGTTATTATATCAACCAGGGGTATGTTATAAACACCAAGAATTCCTCCTGCCTTTCTGGAGGAAGTGCAGCTTGGATGTGCCGAGGCACTGACAGTTTGCCAGCTTCCTTTTAGGCTCTGATTGATTTCTCACTTTCGTCCAAGCTGGTCTGGCCTAAATAAACACAATATATGTTCTGGGATGCTTTTTTTCTTTACTGTGTAATCTGAATTCAGCTCATGGGGCTCACAACTAAAGATGGGCAAGCGTCAAAGTACTCTGACAGGTGCCCAAGCTGAGCACAAAAGGAGAGACAGAAGCAGATAAATTGCCTTTCTAACTTCTCAGAAAGGCTTTAATCCATTTATTATTTTTTTAGCTTCTGTTCTAATTCTCACAATTTGTACTTAGTTGATACAACTCATTGACCCAAGTGAGTCACCTCACATCCCCCTCTTTTGGTGGCAGCAGATACAATGTGGTTTAACTCTGTCCTATTAAATATTTTCCATTAGAATATTCCCAATCTTTTTTATGTGCTTCCAGTGCTGAAGCATCACAGCAATTTGCCCCTGCTTTGTGGAGGCTTTGGACTGAGTTTCAGCTTGCCAGAGGCTGTTTGTTCCCTCTGTGGACCTGCTGTCCACATCTCCCCACTGCAAAAGCCTGCTGTGCTATCTCCTCTGCCTCACAGCTTTGCTAATCACTTGACTTAAAGAGACAAGACATGAGACCAGGTTTCTACCATTTCCCTGGTGCGTGACTCATACTTAATGTGGAGGTTATATTAAATACTGTGTGCTCAGCATTTAGTGAGCCTGAGGAGGAGTCTCCTCGCTTCAGCTACACACAACACACTGGGAAATTACTCCATGCAGTGAGTACATTTCCCAAGCTCTCAAATCTGGATATGAGTCTTATACAAGGAGGCAAATCAGGCATTGCTTGAGTTCCTTAAAACAGGATGGCAAAAGCTGAGAAATCTGGGCCATAGTCCTAATTCTCTTACAGGCTGCCTTTGTGCCCACCGGCCAACCCTCTTGGGCTCTGTGTCTCCTGATTTCCTGTCTGTTTGTGGGGAGAATAGTGGCTGGCTGAGGCCAGGCTCAGTGCAGAACATTTGTACAACCTGACATCAAGGCATTAGGGAAGGCAAGGAGGAATTACTCTGATATATAAAAAAATATATAGAAAATACTGTTTTTTTGGTAATAAATGACATATCTTCCAGTCCTATGTGATGGCATTATGGTCTAACACTACTACCTGTACTGTATCTTCTCTGCCCTTCTCCATTAACTCCTTTCTCAAGGTGATGGGTATTTAACATCCTCTGTAGGATTTAAATTGCTTCAAAAATAAGCTGTATGTGATGTCCATAGTGCATATTTCCATGGGCCCAGGTGCAAAAGAAAAGTTGCTAGGTAAGCAATTAAGTGTGAGAAATAATTCATAAAACAGGTGTTTTGTTGATTCAAGGGAATAGATAATTGAATTTGGCTTGATCCAAATGAAATTGCGTTATGGGCTGTGTAGCAATGGGGCAGGCTTAGCTTTGGCTAAAATCTGTCCATTTTGCCAAGCCCGTTCTGTATTCCCTGGTGGTTTGCCTTCTCTGCATTGAGTTGCTCAGGGGTTTTCCTTCTTATGCTTTTTCCTCTGTATTTCAAAGCATTTCTGGGCTGCACCCTATCTGTTACAGACAATTAGTTTCTTTATCTTTCAAATTTCTTTATCTGTCTCCTAATTAGAGTCATGGAATATCCTGAGTTGGAAAGGACTGACACAGATCATCCAGTCCCACTCCTGTCCCTGCACAGACACCCCAGCAATCCCACCCTGTTCCTGGGAGCGTTGTCCAAACACTCCTGGAGCTCTGGCAGCCTTGGGGCCGTGCCCATTCCCTGGGGAGCCTGTTCAGTGCCCACCACCCTCTGGAGGAGGAGCCTTCCCCTGATATCCAACCTGACCCTCCCTGGCACAGCTCCAGCCATTCCCTGGGCACTGTCCCTGGTCACAGGGAGCAGAGATCGGAGCTGCCCCTCAGGAGGAGCTGCAGCCCCCAGTGAGGTCTGAGCTCAGTCTCCGCTGCTCCAACTGAACAGACCCACTGCCCTCAGCCACTCCTCATGTAGCCCCTCCAGACCCTTCACCATCCTCATGTCCCTACTGTGGACACTCTGTAACAGCTTTAGATCTTTCTTACATTGCTGTGCCCAAAAGTGTCCCCCGGACTGGAGGTGAGGCTGTCCCCGCCCAAAGCAGAGTAGGACCATCCCTCCCTGGCCTGGCTGGCCATGCTGGGCCTGGTGCCCCCCAGGACATGGATGGTCCCCCCTGGCTGCCAGGGCCCTGCTGACTCTTGTTCAGCTTTCCACTGACCAGGACCCCCAGATGCCTTTCCACAGCACTGCTCTCCAGCCTCTGATTCCCCAGTCTGTCCCTACATTCAGGGTTGCCCCATCCCTGGTGCGGAATCCGGCACTTTCCCTTGTTGCACTCCACGTGGTTGGTGATTGCCCAGCCCTCTAATTCATCCAGCTCCAGTCTAATGGACTGCTTTTCCCTGCCCATACTAAAAACCAGTCTGATGGAGCTGGGTAGAAATTACTTTTCTCTAAGACACTGTTGCCATCACTGGGAGAATCTCTGTGCCCCACAGCCGAGAATGAGTCAAAGTATGTGAAAGTAAAATGTAACCCTTGGGACAATACCAGAAACCTGACAAATGGATTTTCATTTAATCTATTTTGTATGCTCTATGGGACCAAAAAGAAGTTGTTGGGGTTTTTTTAAATCAGAATGCTAAGACTGTTATTGTATTTAAGACTTCTTATGGTGTAAAAAATAAAAGGATTTCAGGATAAAAGGACAAATGGCATAAAGGATCCATGAGGGAAACTGCCAAACTAATTTTAAAATATTAGTTAGAGCAGCGTTTGCTGACATCACATGAGTGAAGAATGCTCAACAGCGTTGAGAGAATGAAAAAAATTAGTAACAGGTAAAGGTTTGTGGACAATGAGTAAATGTGATTAAGTGAAAATTAAAGAATTCCAGAACGGTTTGGGGTGGAAGGGACCTTAACGCCCATGGGCAGGGACACCGCCCACTGTCCCAGGTTGCTCCAAGCCCCGTCCAACCTGGCCTTGGACACTTCCAGGGATGAGGCAGCCACAGCTTCTCTGGGCAACCACTGCCAGGGCCTCACCAGCCTCACATGGAAGAATTCCTTCTGTGAGTAAAACATGTCTTCCATTAATATTAAGCAATATCTATGGTACCTATAGTTCTATCTATGGTATCTGTAGTTCATGTGAAGTCTCATCTAAATTGATGTAGAACAAAACTCAGCACTGCCTCTTTACAGGTTTTTGCTGCAATTTCTTTTGCAAGTTTAGAAGAGTAGAGAACTCTTCTTCCAGCCCACTCTCTTCAACTTTTTTTAAAAAACCACTAGTGCAACTTTCTCAATAATATTAGAACAGTGAGGTAGGATCATGTGGTGTATTAGGTGATGGAATAATCCCATATTCCTTGTATTGATCTGAAAGATTAAAGGTATTCTGTGAGAGGATTAATATTTTTTCGTGTTGAGTGTCTTCTATTGTATTATAGCCCTTCCTGGAGACCAAAAATCAGAACATACAAGTCCTCAGTGACTGGGAACGGAGCTTATAAGTGCTCTGCAGAGAGATGAAACTCCAAGTGCTTGGAGAAAATAAAGCAAGAAGCATGCAGGGACTGCAGGCTGGTGACAAGGGGAGACATCTTTCCTAAAAGCAGTAGTAAATATATTGTGCTACACTTCGAAGGGAGATTTCTCTGGGACTTGTTTCAGAGCTCCCAATTGCAGATGACATATGTGCTATTGATAAGTCTGAGTATGTAAAAACAACAAAACAGAAAGATCAGTAATTTCATAAAAACCAAGAAAAGATGCCTTTAGGGTTTCATAGCATCACCTCTGGACAGGAGAGTTCTGTTATTCTTCAAACTCCTGGAGTTCTCTAGATTCATGTACATCTCTTCAACATTTTGACTAAATCATATGTTATTGTTTGTTTCCAGAGGAAGATTTCCTTTATTTTTTTGTACAAGATTAATCATCAACTTTTAAGAAATCATTGGTATGGGTTTGAGCAGAAAAGAACATGAATTGGGTTAGCAAATTAGGTCACTTGCTACAGGGACCAGTGAGATAACCACAAATTTAGGGAGAAAGTTTTAGAATCTAGATGAGCTTCATCATCTGAAGTTCTGCTGTGTGATAAAACTTCTGCGTTTGGTTTAATTTTGGACAGTTTTGGAACATTCAAGCCTAACAGCCTGTACCACTGCTGGTTGGCAGCAACAGCCTGTGCCAGGTTTGGGCAGCACTGACTGGACATTTCAGGTGCTGAGTCTGCACTTCAGTCCTTCTGCCAACCATAGACTTGGAGACTTCTTGTTCAGTCGACTGCTTGGGGTTACAGCTGGGGCCAAGGGACAGTTTTGGTTCATGTACACATTTGGGGCTTTCACCGTGCATACTTCCTCATGTCTATTATAGTGATAAACGTGAAAATATTGTCAGAAATATTTACACAGCATATTAATTTGAATTTGTGGACCCTGACTGCAGAATGCGATATTTCTCTAACAAATTGATTTCAAAGTATGGTCAGTTAAAAACAGTTTTGTAATCCACAGGAGAGTTCATGAAGAGCCTTGTGCAATAAGGTATGTACCCATTATTTTCCTTTTCTAAGTTACTATGTCCCCCCCTACAATAACTTCACCAAATGAGCCACTTAGGAGTACATTTTAAGGATGTTTTCAGTTTAATTACCACTGTTGAAAGACACATCTCCATTAGCTTTGTGCATACATGGCAAAGAAAACTTAATCATTGACTGATTCATGTTTGATGCAAGTGCTTCCAGTATCAAGCTGATTGTATCCAGGTTAGTTGTCCTTTTAGAAAGGCCGAGAGGTAAAATCCTTAAAACTTATTTAGGAATCCAGAGGCAGAACAGCTTCATTTCCACAAATTCGGGTTTCACTGTGGGATAAGGAAGGGAAGTTTCATAATTCCCTTATGCTTCCCACTCCTCTGACTGCTCCTGCTCCTTGACTGTGTTTCCTTCCCAGCCCCAGCCAGGTCATCCCTGTGCCCAGCCATGCAGTGCTCCCCTCGCTGGCACAGATGAAAAGATGTATTTCCTTTTGAGAGCTCCATTGTTCTGCAGTTGTGTGCATTTCAGAGCCATTGTGTGGTTCTTCACCAAGTTAAAACAGAGCTCTTCTATCCCCGAGCACAAAGAACAAACTGTTGTTGGGGGAGGAATATCTACAAACCCGTAAATCTTTTTCCTTCTCCTGTTTTTTCTTCATGCCACTCAAGCCCACTTAGCAAATGACCAAATAACTCCAGACTCATGGCACATCCTGAGGGCCAGACTTCTCCTATCTAAGATGACACAGCCAAATTTCCAAATACTTTCTAGTTGAAAGCAGCATTTGGTCTTCCTTGCTCTTTAATTCATAGTTCCCAAACTGTTATTCCAGTTATTAAACAAATTGACACTTTTCCTTCTTTCTCTCCAGTTTCTTGTCAGTAATATTGTAAAATATAAGGAAGGAAAATATGTACCAAATTAAATTCATTGTGCATCCAGTTTTTTATTATTGTGAGTAAAACTGTTTAAAGATATCTGTCCTTCAATAATTATTCTGCTAGCTGTACATGGCACATCACTGCATATGGAAATAGACAGGAAGCAGGAGTTTTACACATGATTTTTCTATGGTAAAAACATGCTGCAAAAGTAATAATTTGTAGACTCTAATCAGTGAGGAAAACACACTTTTGACTATGACATGGAATCCACTAAGTCCAAAACCAATACAAACTGGGGGGAAGATTCCAATATTAAATGTTAGATCTGAATTGTTTAACCACAATATAGTGTTGTGATGAACATCCCTACTGTATGTGGTTGACTTTTATATCTGTGTGAAATTTAGAAGGACTAAGAGCAGTGATTCCATGACCAATAAAATTTGCTTTTATATTGACAAGTCAGAAGTTTGAAGGTAAATTATCTTAATAACTTTATTTTGATATCCCATTCTGGTGTCCAAATGGAATAAAAATTCTATTCTGTGTTAAGTGGCAGGTCTGCAAAGAAACTGTGTATTAACCCTGATTATACATTGCAAGGATTAGGTATGGCATGGGTTTGTGTTCTTAAATTATATATATACACAAGAAGTGAGTTAAAAGCTGCATCCTAAAAGGTAGATTGTCAAACTTTGCAGCATCTTTTGTGATGCTTCTGTTTCCCTTCTCAGAAATTCTCTGTTTTTTCAGTCTTAGGTGGAGTTTTGCCTGAGAAGGGTCAGTGGACACAAGGCAGACCTGACTCATCTACTCCTTGTAGCACTTGCTGCTGTCCACGGGAGTCAGTGACAAATTTCCTTTACTGATGCCTCATTAATTGGTGAGATCCTGTAGTCTGGAAGTAGTCTGGAAGGAATCTGACCTCTCCTAGACAGTGTGCAATATCATCAGTAACGCTGGGCCATGTTAAAATTAGATTTTTTTTTTTTCAGTCACAAATTAATTAAGCAGGAGGAACAGAATGATGCTAAATGCAGAGAAATATTTACCACTTGAATATCTGAAGAAATTAGCAATGATAAAATGGAAATACCACAAAGGGGATGCAAAATGCCTAGATGGGCTCTGAAAAACAAGTGAGTATTCTTTAAATTTGCCTCTTTAAACTTGCCTGGATGTTTTTCTGGATTTTTGAGCTCTGGCCTTTTGGGGGGAAAGCATAATGTAAATGCCAAAAAGAAGTGGACAAAAAGTGAGCTTTGTATCCTATCTCTGCGAATCAGACGGTGTGTGTCATGCTAGTTATTACAGTCACAGTCTACAGTCTCCCAGTGATTAGGATGCAGTTTGACAGGAGCACAATGCAGAGGTTTAACTGACAGCACACACAGCACATTTGCGAGTCATAACGCCACAGTTTAATGACTGACGCATGTGGGAAGCTAATTTGGATTTTTTTTTTCTTGAATGGGATAAATGAGCATCCAGTTAATACCAATCATGAATTCAAGCCATGTGACAAAATTGATGCTACATACCCTGTTCTTGTTTTGCATATTCTGCAGATTGAGCTGCAGGAAAAGAGCCAGTTTGTACACACATCCGGAGAGAAAGTTCATTCTGCTTTCTGACACATCCACCACTTGCAGCTGAATGTATCCAGCTTGCTGCTGTTGTGTTCACAAACTAATTACCCTTTCTCTGTTAAATAGCCTAAGAATTACAAATTGTATGCCTGTTTTGAGAAAAAGTACAGGTTGAACAAGCAGACATAGTATAAATAAAATATTTATATAAAAATAGTCTCTTACAAAATATACTCTCTTATCCTATGGTTGATTTTTCCAAAAGATGGAATTTTGTCTGGATTTTCTTATTTTTAGACATATTCCAAACAGGATTTTAGTAATGCTTCTTTCTTTAATCGAAGAAAAAAAGAAATAACCACAAAAACTGGTAAAGATTTGTAACCCCTACCACTCGACTTTTGTTCCAGACAACTAGCAGCAAACAGGAGAAAACAAACAAAAACCCCCAAAACAACAGTGTTTGTGTATGTACATATATATAAAGATGCCAGCTTTTGTACTTAAACATCTAGTACTGTAGAACATATCCTGCAAGTCCAACTAATAGAAATATCCTACTTAAGAATAATATATACAGCTCCAGTTTTTCCTTGCTGATCCTACAAAATTATTCCACAAAGAAAGCCAGCTATCTACTTTAATTGCAGAATAGTTCCAAAAATGTTTGTAAAGTTCTTTTTTAATTAAATAAATTAATATTAGTTTTATCTGAATAAATTGTTAAATATTGCTATTATTATGCCCAAGTGTCCCAAATCCCTGTGCTAAAATCTGCAGCACACACACACACACACAAGGCAGATAAAGCAGTGTCTACAGAAACCTTCCACAGTTCTTCTTGCTGCAGCAAGTGCTATGAAGTGGAAAGATGGGCAAGACCAGTAGAAGCTTTTCACGAGTGTAGAAGCCTAAATCCGTGTCATCCACACACTCGTACGGGCAATTCACAGGTGGCTCTGTTGGTCCCATCCCATGCAAAGCCCTTTTCCAGGGATTTCTCCCCTCCGCTCCCTGCTCCTTGGACGCACAAGTGTTTGACCATCTCTTTCCCAAACCAAGAGTTAGTTGCTACACTCAGAGGTCTCTCCACAAGGCAGCCAATGCTTCTTGCCCTAGAGGTGCAGATTGACTGAGATGATCCTTTTCTCTCTCTTTTGCGTGTCAGGTGGCCCGGGGTGGGGTTTGTTTGTTTTTGTTTCTCGGCTGACTTCATAAGAGTCTGAAATGTGTATCCACATAAGCAATGAAACGTGAGCAGGAAAGAGAGGGCTCCATTCATCAGCACTTCTTCTGGGAGAGCAGGCCTTCCCTGCAGCTCGGTTTGGGAGGGTTGAGTGCATGTGCAAAGGTACCCCGGCGGGGTGGCGCTCACTTGCAGGTGTACACCTCTGTCCTCTCGCTGCACGTGTTGCACTTCACGTAGCAGCACCAGTGGAACTTGCAGTTGCACTGCCACACCCGCGAGTACTGGTGGGTGTTGTAGCCGCGGCCGCAGCACATCAGGTCACAGCCATTGGACTGCTGGGCTGTCTTGTTGCACATCCTCCCCTGCGTCCCCACGCTGCCCGTCACGGGGTCCTCTTCACAGTAGTTGGGAGATTTCTCTATGTACACCAAGTCTGTATCCATGGGCTTGCGGTAGGAAAGGGGCTTCTTGATTTTGAGGAAGGTTGGGCGCTTGTTCCGACTGGCCCTCACGGGCTCCACCTGGACAGCCTCGTTGTACTTGTCCTTGAGGATGTAGCCCAGCTCCCTGAACTTGGGCAGGGTTGTCCAGCATGTTTTAGTGGTACAGGATCCCGAGACCCCGTGGCACTTGCACTCCAACTTCATGTTTTCTTCCAGAATCTGTGTTTAGAAGAAGAAAGAAAGGTGCATTAATACAAGCTAGACTCTGTCCAGGATACCAGGGCTGTTTGGTGGACATGGGGTGACACTCAGGGGTGAGTTTGTTCGCCAGTACAAACTGCCACCACACAGGTCATGCTGCTGTCCCAGGTAGCAAATGCTCATCAGTATCAACCAACTCTGCCTGTGAAGCTGATTCCCCCTTTGCACTGTGACTTCAGCAGGGAAGACAACTTTGCCTAATTTCACACCTGAGGGAACCAAAGCTAAAATGGGACCCTCCTCATCCACAGCTTCTTCTCCACATGGTTATACAGTGCTTCACATTTGTCTGGTCTTGCAATGTTTGGCATATGGGTGTGAAATTAGGAACTGGCAGAAAATCACACCTTTACATGAAATGCCACATGCAGAGTGTTTTCAGAGTTCAACAGTGGGGCCAGAATTTTACTTTTATAAACAGAGGTTCAAAAATAAACTGCATCTCTGTCCTTACACATGAAAATGTCATAAGCTGGAGCAAGAGAGGAACAAGCAGATAAGCTCTATCCATGTTTATCCCCCTGTAGGTCTCACATTAATCAACTGTATAGAACAGAGGATTATTTAGTCATACAGGCATCATCTGTTCTAAATGTTGCCAGTTAATGGTCCAATTTGGAAATCTAAGTATTATTTTTGATATACCATAGTCAAACACACTTCTGGAGGGTTTGGAGTAACTTGCCTTCTATCACACTGAGCATACAAACCTTACACCTACTTTGCAAAAAATCCTGGTCTGTCTTAGAGCATAAAGGGTGAAACTAAAGATGAGGAATCGATTTCATGTTTTGTCATCAGTTCTTGCTAAAAAATTTCTACCTCTTTAATACAATAAAAGCATCTCAAACACCTCAATGTCATGGCTTGCTCCCCCCCGTCTCATGCTCTCTTCTTTGTAGGGATCACTCATGCTTATGCCTAAGTTGTTACTACTTTCCTCTTGAAGATAAGCTTCATCTTCCATTCTGGCTTCACATCCCTTGAAACTCTGTCCCTGTATATTCTCCTGCTCTTTACCAGCCCAGTCTTTGCTAAATAAAATTGGAGACCAGCTTAGTCCCTGCTCCGTGTCCTGAGCCCCACAACTGACCCCACTCAGCGACATTGGCATAATGCAAGCAAACAGACCTAATTCCAGCAATTAATTTCCCTCTGGCCTTTACTTGAAAGAGACCATAATAATTTTGATGATGAAACTCTGCCTAACCTGGCAGAGACCAGCAGTGGAAAGCCCAGCCAGAGGGATTATCAGGGTTCAGGGAGTGGCCACATAATTTTTTCCCTGAGAAAACCCGGCTGATCCGTGCAGCTCCAAACCTGGGCAGCCGGGAAGGCTGGAGGGAGGTCACTGATATGGAAATTTGAATTAACCCTTTGTTACAGCCTTCCCCTTCAGTGTTGAGTGGTTTTGGAGCAGACACTGTCACTGGCCATTTTCAGCAGAAAAGAGCAGCCTGCACTGAAGGAGCCAAGTCCAGCTCAAAGGCTGCACATGTGCAGGGGGCCTTGAGCCTACAACCTCGGCATGAACTGGGGGTGACAAAGAGAGAGCACATCCCAGGCCAGGAGCAGTGCACTGGCACTGGCACACACAGCTCCAGCCCTGCTTGGCAGCCCTGAGCCCAGCAATTCAAAGACTGCACGGAGTAGCTGATTATTCTCACACCTTTTGGTCTTGAGGCTGTTCCCGTGCCACCCTGGCACAGTGGCTGCTGTTGCCTGGCCTTAGGACAGTTTGGAGCTGCCTCTATGCTCTCTGTCCTTCCTCTGCCCGTTTTCAATGAAGATAGGGATTTCAAGGCATTAAAAAGGCAGGCTGGGAGAGTTGGGGCTGTTCAGCCTGGAGAAAAGAAGGCTCCAGGGAGATCTCAGAGCAACCTTCTAATACCCAAAGGGGGTCTACAAGAAGTCTGGAGAGGGAATTTTTACATGTAGTGATAGGGCAAGGAGGAATGGCTTTCGAGTGAAAGAGAGTAGGTTTAGATTGGTTATTAGGAAGAAGTTCTTCCCTGTGGGGGGATTGAGGCCCTGGCACAGGTTGCCCAGAGAAGCGGTGGCCATCCCATCCCTGGAAATGTCCAAGGCCAGGCTGGATCAGGCTCTGATCTTGTGGAAGGTGTCCCTGCCCATGGAACAAGGGTTAGAACTAGATGAAATTTAAGATCTCTTCCAACGCAAACCATTCTGTGGTTCTGTGATTTTTTGATTCTATGAAATAACTTTATTTTTATTTTAGTCTATCAGCAAATTGTCACTAGGTGTGGTCTGAAGACAGGATTACAACCCTAGAAAGCAGAGGTCCAAGACTTTGACATTAGTGAACTTAGCACATGCTAGGTCATGTTTTCTGCTACTGGTTTTAAATTAGTTTCTTATGCAAACTAATGACTACCCTAAAGTCAGATATGAGAAACTTCTATATTCAGATCTACATCTTAACTTGCACTTCTGCTCAAGCTTTGGCTTTATCTTGTTATCTTGAGTTTCTCTCTCAGCCACTGCATACTTCTTTTATTGCTCACTCATTCATAAGGCAGGACACTTGGAAGATAGATGAGGAGATGGAAAAGGAGTTACAGCACAGAAACCGGAAAAATAACATAAATTCCTTTAACCTCATTTGTACCTTTTTAAGGGATCTCTTTCTTTAAATTGAAACTAGCCAGGGACACATTTCTCAGCGCTAATTCAATCACTTTTCTTGTAGAAGTGGCTGGCCTTACATCCTGGTACGATGTTCAAACTTGCAACAAAATATTTCTAACTCGCCTGCCATGGGCATCCGCCAAATTGGCTTCAAACTTTAACACAGAACTCATCAGTGTCATCTATCCAGGTAGGGTTTTTTTCCTGAAGTGTAGTTAAGGAGCTTAAATTGCCTCTTGGTTTATTGCAGCCCCATCCCATTTACAGCCAGCAGTCTCTGAGGGATGAGCAGGTCCCCGGGAAGAGCTGAGCCAGCAGCTGGGGCTGGGTTTCTGCCCCCGTCACACCGTGCCAAGAGCAGTTTGAGCAATACCAGTGGAACCCGAGGGCCAGGGGTCCTTCCTAGAGCTCCAAAAACACTTGGAGGGAGACGGGAAGGAGCAGAGGGTTGAGAAGGAGTGCTACATTTATTCTCTTTTCCATTTATTGTTTTAGTATGTTCCTAAGATTTACTGGCTGCCCCTCTCTCTGCACTTGTCAGAGGAGCACTTCCAGTATGCTGTGCTGAAATCTCTGGGACACATCTGCCTCACTGAGGTCCCTGCACTCTGCAACTCCCTTCCAGAGCTGCCTCCTCTAACCCAGCCTCTCCACCTGGGGCTCACAACCCCTTTTGTTGCTTCTGTTCCTGCACACATATCCATCCTCCTCACTGGGCTTTCATGGTGGTGTGTTGCAAATTCAGCAAGAGGTGAATTGACTCCACAGCCTTTAGAAAATAGGCTACGTGGAACCTGAACTGTCTGTCCTCAGCAAAAGCAAAACCCTGCAATGGTGATTTGATAGTTTTGCTGTACTCTGATAGCAGGTGTTTGGGCTACTTGTTTTGCATTAAAATATGTGGATGGTGGTATTTTAATGCTGTTATAATATTACAGTATCCTCTGATGAATCAGTGCTTTTATAAATTCAAGATGTGAGTTGCAAAGAGAAGGAAGAAAATAAAATAGGGTATTTTTTGGGTAGGGACAGCCAGCCTTCATCTTTTCCTTGGTTTCCATGAGCCAAAAGCTGGGCCCTACCCCTTAAAATTTGGTCCATGTTAAAAATAAAAAGTGTTCTTCACCTTTTAAGACCAGGATTTGTTTCTTTGAAGGAATTATTCAGCAGCTCATACTTTTTACATTAGATTAAAACTTTAAGTATGTTACAGACTGACTTTTCCTAAAATGTAAGATCTTGAAGGGCACAAAATTTAAACCCTAGATTCCCTGTTTCTTACCAAATCACCATATCCAGCTCCATCAGCCATGGGAAGTAAATCTGTATGCACCAGTGAATGCTCTGAACTGGATTAAATGCAAACAAAGAGCTGGAGTTCTTTTAGCTTTGTCCACTTTTTCTTTGAGCTCCTGCAGCAAACTGTCAGTACTTGTTCCTCCCTCTCTCTCCCCTTTGCCATTTGCCTCTGGGAAATAGTTTGTGTGAAGAGAACTTGTGCTGGCTCTCTCTGCCGATGTTATCTTCAGATGCAATACCTTTGGGCACTGCCATTAGGAACTTCACATGTTTCTTCTCCTCCCTTAGTTTTGCAGGGAATGTGTAGGGTTGGCCGTGTGAGGGTGGCAGCTGCAGCTCTGCTGGTCCAGGAGCCGCGTGAGCCGATTCCAGCACTGTGGTCCTGGAGCCTGGAAGCCTGGCTGGGGCAGACTCAGCCAAGGGTCCTGCCTTCTGTGGAACCAGCAGAAAGTGCTGCTGGGTGTGATGTGGCACTGGAGTGCCTTTGGCTCATGAGGATGCCACCCTGCAGCCGAGTGGGAATTGGGGACGGGTGTCCCACCCTGCTGCGATGCTCGGACACGTGGAGAGGTTGTTCTGTGCCTGGTGTGCTTGGAAACACTGGTCACACCCATGCAGAGGGTCTTCTCAGCTCAGTGCCTCAGTCACCCAGGTCACCCAGTCGTGTGTCCTGAGTTTCCAGCATCCAAAGTCAGCTGACTCCAAAGGCAGCTACCAGGGCAGTCCAGGACCCCACGTGTCCACTCAGGGACTGCCCAGCCCTGGTTCCGTGACCAGAACTCTGCAGCCGTCGGTGCCAATGCTGTGCTGAAAGACCTACAGCAATGGAGATCATCACACCTCCAGTGCCTTCTCCTTCTCCAACAGGATTCCCATGGAAACAGAGCCAATACGCTGCCACCACCACAGTGCCTGAGGCCAGAGACCCTTCGCTGCTGCATCCGAAATAACTCCGGCTCCAGCCTGCATGAGCAGCAGCTGCAATTAGTGAGACAACAGACACCGACTCCTGTCCCACCAAGGCCATGATCTTGCCTAATTTTGTCTGACATCAGATCCCCTGGGTCAGGAAATACCTGTCTCCTGCAAGTGTCTGCACACACACCTTTACTAAAGGTCAAAGAAAGCACAATTATTGGGAAAACGAGTGAAACTTTCACTCCAGAGAAGAACATGGCAGGACTTGGAGAGAGGTCATGGCATTCCTGTGGGCTGGGGAGGGCAGTGGACAGATGTAAACCTGCCCCTTTCAGCTGGTGGAAGATGTGAATTTGTCATTTTTATTACTTACAGAGGCAATTGTATCTCCTTAAATAAGATAAAGCTGCTCAAACTTCAGGAATAATGTTAAGATACATTTTTTTGCTTTTGAAAAGGATTCATCGTACAAAACCATTTTAAGCTAATACGATAAAGCCATGTCTTATTTAGTCTTCCAACAAAATAATTTGAGAACCAATGATATGTAGAGCACCTGGCAGTGAGGTGTAGAGTGAGGCTGGGCATTGGAAAGGGCAGTGCATGGATATGTAACACTGACTGGACAAGCAGAAAAAGGACTATGCCTCCTTAAAATGTCTAGGACATGTCTCTGCAACTTGTTTTGTCCAAGTGTGAGAGGAATCTCAAAATGATGCTACTGTTTGAGTAACTTGTAGAACTGTTCTAACTCTGAAGCTCTGAAAGTTGAGGGCAGTACAAGTAATACTTGGTGCTTTTTAATTGGAAGAAAGGAACATGAGCGAACATAAAAAAGGAAACTGCTGTCAGAGGCAAATCCTATGAAATCTTTAAGAAATCTGAGAAACAGCGTAATAAAAAAGCACTCAAATGTAAGTTTAAAATTAGTAAAGGCATACTTAAACAGAAAAGATGGAAAATATTCCCATCAGTGGATGGTTACTAACGATATTGACAGAGCTGTTGTCCAATGGGTTCTGTAGGAGCACATTCTGCATTGATATCCCCTGGCAAACTGACTGAGATGACCTTGGAAATGAGTGTGTCCCACATTGAGTGACTCATTGCAGACAGTCTTTGATACCTCAGTTGAACATATTAGGAAGATCTTATTAAGCACAGCCAAAAGATCTTTTTTCTCATGTTTTTGATAAGTAGATCTGTGCAAAAGAACATCTGAAGTCAGAATCAAACATCTTTGCTACTAAACACTGTGAGCTGTGACTATCCCAGAAATACTGCTACCCCAGGCAGACTGAACTTCATTACAAGAATTTTTGTGTTTTAAATAAAAAATGACTGGGGAATCACCACAGCATATGACCTACATCAATCAAATCACCTTTGCACTTTCCTTGGAATAATGTCTCAAGAAAATCAGGCAACAAGCTGGTCTGAGGACTAATTATGAAGAGAGGCAAGAGCATTCTGATAAATGACACACTGATGCAAACCCCACAGATGGGTGGCATTTCCCACCACCACCATCCACCTTCAGTAAGGGATATTCTACTTTAAAGAACAGAAACACTTCTTCCAGGTTTGAGGTCATGACACCCTTAAAATGAAAACTTTAAAAATGTTACACTCTCATAATTTTAACCTTTTGTGTCCTACTTCTGACCTTTCTCTATGCTACCTAAAAACAGGAGGTTCCTTTCACTTCTTATATGCCCTTCATAGTTTCATATTTATTTTTGTACTTTCTGCCTGGAATATTATTTGCCCTTTATCTTTATAAAAAATTGATCACATGCAGCAATTACTTCTGAAATGCAGCTTCGATTTCCACAATATATCAAACAAGTAAAGAAAAACTATTAGTTAGAGTTTCTGTATAGTCACAGTGCTCATGCACTGCTGTCAGCACATGCAAACAGAGTGAGATGTTCTCCTGTTTCCCTAGGTGAGTTGTGTTGTTTAAATCACAGAGCTGGTACCCTTCATTCACTAACACTGTGCAGAATAGCAAATGAACAAGAGCAAGGCCAGTAAAAGCTGAGAGGAATGCAGCAAAAAATATTTTCTCCTGCATATTTTTCTTTTACGTCTGATAACCTTCATGACTTGCCATATACTAAATCAATTTATCACCACTTCTAGGTCCAAAAGCAAAAGAGTAGTAGAAAATAAATTTCACAGAGTGCTTTTAGAATTGTTATTTTTGAAGAATAGCTGAACTTAGGACAAAAAGGACATAATTGATTTTGAAAAGCGATATTTAATGAGATAGATTCTCACACAACCTAATAATGCTCTTCTCAAACCATAGGGCATGGTCGTTGCCTTTTTTCAAGTTGTTGGAACTGCTATGTGAAATACAACAAGGTGTCACAATACCTCAGAATCCCACAAACATTTGGGTTGGAAAAACCCTCCAAGACGATGGAGTCCAAGCTGTGCCTGATCCCCACCTTGTCACCAGTCCAGAGCACTGAGTGCCACAAGCAGCCCTTCCTTGGACACCTCCAGGGATGGGGACTCCAATACCTGCCTGGGCAGCCCCTTCCAGTGGTTAACAACCCCTTCCATGAAGAAATTCTTCCTGAAAATTCTTCCTCAGCTTTCTGTCACTGAGGGATCTTTCTATCAGAACACCTTATCTGCCTTAGAACACAGCTGCTCTTAGGATAAACCTCTTGGTTTTCCAAAAGAAACTCTGAAAGTGCATTCCATGTATGTGTCTCAGGCTCTGAGCTTGCTCAGGCCTCAGTAGTTCTGACAACTCTGCAAACCTCACCACGCCTTATGAAAGTCAAAGGCTCTTCAGTTTTTATTTATCTCCATCAAGATCCCGCTTGCAGAGATAGTGGGCATGATGTGGCAGCCCCTGATGCTGACAGCTCAGCACCAGCAGCATTTGAGAGCAGTGATTCCCACAGAAATCCCCAGTGCCGCGTCGGGCCGGGCCCTCCTGCCGCGGGTCTCACGCCGGGTATTCCCTTCCCTCCTTCTCCCTCTCCCTCTCCCTCTCCCTCTCCCTCTCCCTCTCCCTCTCC
>WBMZ01005156.1:151134-165331 GCA_013400975.1 Atrichornis clamosus
CTCCCTCTCCCTCTCCCTCTCCTTCTCCCTCTCCCTCTCCCTCTCCCTTTTCCACCATATCTGATAACAGCTGCAGGACCCTGGGATTCTTACATCTCTCCAGAACACATTCCAGTTTTCCCCAGACAGAAAGTACCTGCACCCTCGTCTCTCTCTTTGGTCATCAAAATGCAAATTGAAACCATTAATTCCCGACAGGAGCTGCAGCCTCAGGTTGAGTTTTCTGTACTTTTAAGGGATGTGGCTGTGACAAAGTTTTCTGTGTCATGTTCAGCGCAAAACCTCCTCACCCACCTCTCGCAGGAAGTCCTGTTAGAAAAGCTTTCCTCAACTACAAATTTCCAAACTAAATCTTGGGTAAGTTTTACATCAGCAAAGAGACTGAAAGTAGCATTTTCCCCACTATCTCCTGCAAGTAGCTGGGAAATGGGGGGTTCTGGTGTGGGACTTTCTGTTTTCTCAGTTGCTGATGACAACAGCTCAGCATTTGAAAGTTGGCTGGACAGTTTATTGAGGAGTTACTGCTGTGATGGCTTCTGGGTACAGCTGCCTGCAACACTGGTCCGGCTTCCCTTTCAGTTCTGTGGGCTTTTCTATTTAAAAGCAAGGCAGATATTTTAACAGAAAAAATGGAAATAATTTGAAAATGTAACTGTCAATGAGTTTGATAAACTACTTGTTTTTGAAAAATAACTCTTGTGAGACCCATTATCACCTAGATTAGACTGGATCAATGCAGTGCCAAGTAAGTGTCATCATGTAGGAAGTTTAACGATCAGTCATAAAAAGGAACTCGGAAAAAATAGTTCTGAAAAAACCCCTGGTTTCTTTTAATGTGCTTTAACTTATTATTAGAATATAGCTGAATTGTCTTAAAGACATTCAACATGTGATTTTATATTCTATATTTAAACAAAAATGTGATTTCCTAGCCCCTTACTGACATGAGGTTGTGAGATTAAGGGAAAATCTATCTAGGATTCTAATTTGCTGCTGTCCAAGCAAAACTGACACTGTGGACATGATGAATTTTAGCTTGTGAAATACTGAACAGTCTTGTTGTTTGGCCTACCTGGGCACTTTGTCCAATGAAGCTAAAATAGCCTGGGAAGGGGAGTGGTGGTGCAGAATTGCAGATAGAGTTGTTGGTTATATTACCTAGTTTACTTTCCTATCACTGCATAAGTTTTCCACAGTACATATCTTCCTTTCCAAAAAGATACTGGATAGAATATTCATGCCAGAAGTGAATAAAAGATGATGATCGAGGAGTTTTGGAACTGAAGAAACAACATGGTGTTCACTGACACCAAGACAGTTTAGAAAGAAAATGAGAAAGAAAATGAGCAATTTTTCTGGCTTTTGACATGTTACCCACATAACATTTCTTCTTAGATCATATCTGCCTTCCTTACATTCTGGTCACCAATTAAAAATCACTCTAAAATACTGACCCTTCAAATCAGGACTCTCTAAAATAGTGAACTGTGTGGTATTTTGCCATGTCTTAAAAGTGTCATGAATGTCTGTTGTTAAAAACATTATTTTCCTTAATCCCTGCCTATGAGCTTGTTCCTGCAGTCAATGTATGGATCAGAATAATGAAGTCAATGAAATCTAAACTGAGCAAAGTCTGCTGACCTTGACCTCTTCAAAGTCAATATAATTCTTCCAGCATCCTCTGTCCAGAGTGTCTGGGTTTAGTTTTAATCTTGGGACAGTGATCTTCATCCATTCTCTGGGCTTCTACATAAAGATGTCATTAAGAAAGCAACTGTGCTTACAGTTTATATTTTAGCATGATATCTCTGGAGAAACTGGAAGCACTCTCAGATAAGAGGAACTAAACTTAATTATGCTCCTCCATTTGGGAACAAAAAGAGTTAAAGTCTTGGGGTTATTCAGACAGGGATGTCACTGCTGTCCCTCACTTTGGGCCTTGTTATGGAGTCTGAGTCATTCTTCACATAAAAAAGATGCAGGGAAAACAAGAAATGACACAACTGGAATTTGTCCTCGTCACAGCTGATGCACATGGAGAGGAATGATAGAGGCCTGACTCATCCCCACCAACCTTCACCTTCCATGTAACTCTCCCCACTGGCAGGGAAGCTCTCAGATGAAGTGGTGTTGGCATTGTGTAGCACAGAACTGGGAGCCATGAGGTAGAGCATTTTGACAAATGCTTAAGCTGTCAGGAGAAGAGTTTCCAAAGAGTGATGGAAACCAAAAGAGGAGCCTGGCTGGTTCCAGACAACTAATCAGAAAACACCTCTTGTGCTAAACTAATAAAGCCAGGTACTGGCAGGAGTATGAGCTGCAAAATAATATCACTTCATAGTGCTTCCAAACATTTCCAGCCAATAGCCAGACACAGTTAATTACAGGTTCATTTAGTTGCATACCAAACTATGAGAGTTAACCCTTAGGTGCTCAGCAGACAATACTACACAAGGCATATTTCTCATGCTAAATAATGTCTATAAATTTTAGTTCTCCAAGCCAGCAATTTCAGTAGACAAAGGAGGTTTTTCCTTTCTATCAAACTTTCCAGGTTATTTCAATGTAATTCTACATCAATTTTCCAATACTGCCTTTATAAAAACACAATATTTCTTAGCTGAATTTCTTCATTAACTCCTTTGGTCTAGAAAGAAGTATGAGGTGTGTTCATATTTGACACAGAGAGACATACTTAAGCTTCAATCCTGACACCATTCACAACTCAGTAAATTACACTGGAGGGGCACCCACGGCCTGCTTTGCCTCCCTACCATTTATGGAGCTGGGAAGAGCACCCGAGCTACCTCACACCCACTCCCATTCCCGTCATCCACACCATTTTCCAGAGATAGCATGTCCTGGGCTGGGGCAGAGGCTTCAAGCCCATTGCCAAGGGTGGTTGTACCCTGGGTGGGATCTCACTAGGCTGGCACATCAAGCATCAGCTGCTCAGGGAACTGAGAGCTACTCTTGTCATTTTTAGAGAAATGTCCCATTACTCCTCCAGCTAATCACCATGCAATTATGTTGGTTATTGTAAGGCAGAAACTGGATCACAATGACACCGTGTGTGTTGTGAACAGACCTCCACACATTTTGTGTTTGCAACAAAATATTCACCTCATCATAAAGTAACATGATTTTGGTGTTAATTGTAATATTCTTGTGAGAATAACTATTCCACAAAAATGACTTTCAAATTAAGTTTAATACCTAAGTGGTTTCCCCCGCCAGTTGCAGTTGGGACAATAGATCCACACATCCATGTTTTCAAACAGCTCCCACTTATCAGAGATAAGATCCTACCAGCAGAGCCCATCTCTGCAGCCTCACAGCAGCCAAGAGCAGCACGCCCGGATCCAAGCCAAGAATTTTAACAAGGATCTTCTGGCCTGTTCTCAATGAAAATTTGCTTCTATGCAGAAGAAAGTGGAATTTCCTAAATTTATGTGTAATGCCTACTGCAGTCTAAGCACAGGTTTTCCAGAGAAGCTGTGGCTGCCCCATTCCTGGAAGAGTCCAAGGCCAGGTTGGACAGGGCTTGGAGCAACCTGGGGTAGTGGAAGGTGTCCCTGCCCAGGGCAGGAGAGGGGAATAAGATGAGTTTTAAGGTCCTTTCCAACCCCAACCATCCTGTGATTCTATGATTATATAATTTTAAGCAATAGTTGAGGTTTTGTCTTTCAAAGCAATCACATATTAACAGAAATTCACTTTTGAGGATTACTGTGCTAGTGGATGTGGTTGCCCTGGGTCAGCTCACCCTCACACCAGACAGTGCTGTTGCTTTTTGTCAACAGATCTGCCTGTTTACTTCTTCTACACAAGTTCAGTAGCAGCATCCAATAATATCATTAATAGTTCCTCTTGTATAAGTGAGTCTTGATATTGAGATTGATGTTTTTAGCAAAAGGTTAACCAATTACTCCAGGTCTTCAGTTCAGAAGGCCACAGGATGCCTGTAATATAAACACCAGTTTCACCAGTATCTGAACCCATCAGCTAGAGAAACCATGTGTATCTGTAGAGCACATTTAGTGTATTAATCTGATATCAATTTCATAAATCTCTCATTAAGGACTACCTTAATATAAAGTATAACTCTGTTAAATCAAATTAAATAAATATCTTCATGCTAAGGTATTCCTCAGCATAGTTGTTTAAATCTACAATTTTCTAGAAAATATTTTAGGACTTTGATTAACCTTTCAGTCCAAATTTGCTCTAAGTATAGCAAGACAGACTTCTCAGGTTGATTCCCTGGGAAAGCAAAGCCTGAGCACTCACTTGGTGTCTGGCTCCCTTCTGCCTTCTCATTTCCCTTCGGAAATTTCAAAGTAATTTCAACCAAATATGACAAAGTGAAGACATTTTGAAGAAACTTCTGTGAAGTCTTAATCCAAGTCTTTAGGCCACATATTATTGAAGGTCTTTATTTGCACTCTATTGTGCCCTCTCAATACTTAATTGTTTTACGACTGCAGGATTTATGCGCCCAAAGATAACAGTGTGTGCTGTGACTCCACTAAAACCTCCTGAGGGAGCAGCTCTGTCAGAGGATGCATGGCTGTTCTCTAAGTGTGTGTGGTCTGAGCTGGTACCAGGTCTGGAATGCTTTAGGCAAGGCTCATTCCCTTAGTGCAGGCCACCAGCCCACTCCCATGGGAACCTTTGGAGCACCAGCAGTGGATGTTGGCTTGGATCTGGGTTAGAGTCCATGCCATGACACATTCCTGCTGCTTGCCCCAGGGGACCCCCCTTAGGTGCAGCTGACTTTCAAGTGCCAGAAGGCTCAGGGTGATTTCAATAACCAGTTCTAATGCAAATTAATACCAGTGCTTCTGGCACTAATTGGACATGAGAGCCAAGCATCCTCTCTGCAATTCCCTGGAACTTTTATATCCTTCCATAGATCCATTCCACATCCTTCCAGTACCAATAGGCCTTGTCTGTGTCCTCGGCTAAAAGGTTCTTCATTCATTGATTTTTTAATTGTTTACTTCAAAATACCTGGAAACTCTTTCCATTAAAGCAAAAGTCTGTTCCATTTGTACAGCACATACCAGCAATAATTGCTCTTGGTGAGCATTTGGGGCTTTGTGACTTCAGAGTTTTCTGCCACCACGTGTTAATGAAGTGTTCGAACCAAACCTTGGTTTAACTTCCAACTTTACCAAAACCTCTGTTATGTTCCAAATGTCTCTGCTTAGCTCAGGTAACTGAGTTCAGGTTACTGACTCATCATTGCCAGACTCTTGGAAATGTTCCTGGAGATATTTTCAGCTCAGACTGGGGAGGTTTGGGCTGTAACTGCAGAGGATTCCAGTTCCTGCCCCTGTTGACCCAGTGTGGAGCAGGGATTCAGCCCCACATCCAAGAGGTAGGTGCTGAATGGGTTTAATTTGTTGGAGGTGTAGTGAATGAAGCTGCATAGTGTGAGATCACCATGAATTGGTGTAAATTTTATGTATAAACACAGCCTGTTTCTGCATGAAAAATGTTCTCAGTAAATTACCCTAACCATTAATTTCCTGCTAACTTGGCCAATACCAGCCTTCTGCTGGGTTTTGCTAAAGTATGGAAATGGAAGTGTCTAGTTATATGCAAGGAAATCAGTCTCAGGTTTGGAAACCTAAATTTGTAGTGTGACAGATGTCATCTGGAAGAAGCAGAACAGTTCTCAACAGCTATTTCCAAAAGTTTTTCTAAAACTTAGGCCTGAATTTAAGTATGAAGCTCAAAAATGTTGAACTCTGATTAAATTTCTCAACAAAACATCAAAAAGCACAGGTTAGTAGAAACAATACAAGGCAAGACAGCCAAGGTAACAGGTCACAGTTAAGGTTGACAGGTGCCGTGTTTTCTTTCTTGCAGCTTTTCACAGAGTCACAGGATGGTTGGAAGAGACTTAAAGCTCAACTGGTTCCAACCCCTCAGTGTTTTGGTTCCATGAGCAGGGTAAGGTTTACAACACCCAAACCCAGCAGGAATCTGCTTTGGGGTGATTGTGCTCTGTGAAAGCTGCACTTGTTTCAGATCAGTTTGTTTAGGCTTTTGTTCTGCAACAGGAGAGACACCAAAGGCTCTACCAAGGCTCCAAAGGTGCTGAAAGCCCTGGGAGAACTGACCAATCTACACAGCACCTATTTCTGTCCAGCTGAGATTCCCCTCTGAGCACTGAATGACAAGTGTGTGCCTATGGGAGGTGTTGCTTCTGTCTGAAGAGAAAGGCCAAATTGAATCAGAAATTGTCCAGAAACGTGTGACCCAACCAGTGGCTTTGCTGAGCAAATTAATCATCAGAGCAAGCATCTGATTATTTCAGTTATAAAAGGTGCATGATATTAAATTCAGAATTTGAGATCTTTGTTATTTATGAAGAGAGGCTTGCCCTCAGTCTCAGCTCTCTTTGTCAGCAGCATGACAGACTGCCAGCTCCAGCAATCATATACATGAAATGCATGTTTTGCTCATAATGCCAGAATCCTCTAAAACTGTGACTGCAGGTAAGTGATAGCATTTATCATTCCCTAATCTTCAGTGTAAATCAGGAATTCAGTTTTCCACATGAGATATAGGAGGGGGTTGAAAGCCAAAATACAAGTAGAACCATGTATCACCATTTCTGATTAGCTGAAAGTGGAGGACAAGTGGAATGAAAATTCATTCTTGTGGATTACAGTTCTTGTGCAGTCCAAGTCCCTCTCATAATTTAGACTAACATTAATGCTCCCTTTATCTTTACTCTGGGCTGTTGAGAAGATGCAGAGCTTGTCTGTCAAGCTTGGACTTGTTTTAAGACTATTATCTGAAAAAAGTAGGAAAGCCATAATATAGTACTTTGATGCTTTCAAACACAAACAAAATGCTGCAAGGGTGCAAGGGATATGGATTTTTTTTCACACCTAGGAAATTGCCCAGCAGAAAGTCCTGTGCTGCTCTGCAAACACTGAGCTGGATGGGATTTTTGGAAGCACTCAGCTGTGTCCTGTGGTCCCACCAACCTCAATGGGAGCTTTCCCATTCAGTGAACTGGATTTACTCCAGACTCAGTGCTTGGCTTTTCTGGGAATCCTGCTGCCCCCAGCCAACACGTGGTGACAAAGCTGCCAGGAAAGGCTTTGTGGCATTTAAGGCCCCTTTTCTACTTGCACTGAAGTGCAGCTGGGGAGCCAGGCTTGAGCCTGGAGTGCTTGGAGGGAAGGCAGGCAGGGACTCAGCAGGGCTGGGTTTACCTCGGAAAACTGTAACTGGATCCAAGTCTTTGGGTGGACACTCCTGTCAGCCTGTACCTTACAGCCACATCAGAGAGATTTCCCAGAAGATACTTTTACAGATTCTGTCTAGTCACAGTGAGGCATGAGGTATAAACCTTCTCCTAAACCTTCTCCATCTGCCTGGTTTTAATCTAGGCAAAATATTGTACCAGGACAGCTCCTAGGACATTCTACACAGGCATATCTGCTGCACCAAGCACCAGATTTTCTAGGTGTTGTGTGACATTTCAGCAGTGGAGCCACATTTTTTATTTATTAAGATTACCACTACTTTGTGGGTGGAAGTGCTGTGTGTTGCTGTGGCTGAAGATGGTTTGCAGGAAGTTTTGGGCATGGCTGTCTCCATTGCAGAGGTGCCACTGCCAGGCTGCACATCAGTGGATCCCCCAACCCCTCCTGTCTGACCTCTGACAGTGGGGTCTGCCAGAGTTGGTACTGCCACTCTCACCTGCCCACAGACTGAGCTCCCTGTCTTCCCATGGGAAGGGACACAGAGGAAGCCTTTTTCTGGCCCCTTTCCAGCTGGGCAAGGCTCCTGGGAAGGGCTCAGCCAGCACTGTGTCATTGCTCCTACACACTCAACACATCCATGAGGGATGGAGGCCCAAGGGAGGGAGGAGTAAGGGGAGCTGGAGGCAAATGAAAAAGCTCTCGAGCAAGTGGGCGTCACAACTGGTCCTGTGCAGGTTAATGACCTCAGGAGCCCTCACAGGAACTTGTGGAAAGTTATGCCTTGAAAAAAGCTTTCCAGCTTCAAGCTACTCCAAATCAGGGATGCACCAAAATTGTGGATCCTTTCACAAGGGGTTGTATCTAACAATAAAGAGGGAAACCATTCATCAGCTGTGTGTTTGAGGAGCATCCCTAGCATTAAGTAGAAGTTTCTGAATAGAAAAATCAGGAACATTTCTGTGCCCATGCCAAAAAACCCAAACCAAACCAAATAAAAAAAACAAAAAAAAACCCCACATTGGAAAATATGAAGTGCAATGGCAAGGGCACTGCTAAGTCCTGAACCCCAAGGAGCGTGGCTGTGCTGCTGGTACTGTAATATCACTTTGCTGCTGCCAGGAGTATCAGGGCAGCCTCTCGCAGTTCTGTTTGGCTCAAAGCCGCTCTCCGAGACTCTCTGGAGTCTCTGGCAATTTTGAGCAGCTCCAGACACAGGCCAGCTTTATTCTGGTGTGTGTGTGCCCTTAGAGACATCCTTTTGGATAGGGCTTGGAGCAGCAGGGCATGGTTTGGTTGCTATCAGCCAGGCTGTGTGCAGACACTGCTCAGGGCCAGCTTACAGCAGGTACCTCCACATGGGAAGGAGTCTTTTGGCTCCACTGTGGAGATCAGCTCTGCAGACCAGCAACCCTGGCCATCTTTTGGAATCAGAGCTCCTACCAGGAGCTGTTGGAATGCTGGGGTCCCTCTGGAAGACTGGTTTTCCTCGTGCAGGGCCACCCCAGCAGGGCTGCAAGCCCACAAGCTGCACTCCCCTCCCACTGCAGGCAGCTGTAAGTTTCCATGTACTTTAAGATTTAGCTCAGGCAGAACTATGAAATCTCCAGAATTTTAGGTCTATATTCAGAAAAATATTAATGTTAAATTGTTTGGCAGCCTCTTTCATTATGTCTGTCCCTTTCCTAACATGATGCTCACAACCTTTCAAGCGGTTCATCCACAAGAGCCTGTGCTCTGTGCTGCTGCTGGCAGTCAGGTGAGCAGGGTGCTTAAAGGAAAAGGTGTCGTGAGTGAGGTAGAAATATCTGTCTCCTCTAGAGAGAGTTAATTCTTACAGTGGTGATTGCACTCTATCCAAGAAGAGGAAGATGTTCAGGAATGTCTCATGGCAGCAACGTCCTGAGATCAAAGATGCAGCAAGTAAAGAGTGCCACCAGTGTGGGTTTTCCAGGATAGCCTGGGAGAACTCCTGACCTCCATGCTTTCCAAACACCAGTGTGTCACTTCAGCATTCTTACAGGTTTTTACAGGATAAAATACTAAACAATTATTATGGTCACTTCACAATCCATTTCAGAAACACCTCCTGGGTTCTCACAGCTTTCCTGGCTATTGCAGCAGCTCTGTTAGGCACGTCCTGCACATTCCCTGGGAGCCTCAGAGCTGAAGGGGAAAACTGAAAGGCTACTGATTCAGAGGATGGAGAAACATTGCAAAGGTAGTGCACCCACACGTGCCTCCAAAGAGAAATGCTGAATAAAAATCCACCTTGATGTGCTCTTGAATTGCAAAAGCCTTCTAATGCAGCCTGTGCCCATGATTTATAACAATGACTCATAACATTGCATTATACTTAATATGATGTAACGCTGATGCAAGATGCCATTCGTGGAATTTCAATGTCACAGAGAAAAAGAGAGAGAGAGCAGTCTGGTCATGTACCTTGCCATGCTGTCAGAATGAAATGTTTACAGCCAGAATATGTAGAGCCTTTCAGTATCTACTTTGCTATTTTTTAGCAGGATAACTTGGAGAATAACATTTTTATTTCCTGGAGCATAAATATCTCTCAGACATACATTATTGTGTTACTTACAGTAATTTAATTAACTTTATATTTGAGAAGACAGATTTGCTAACAGACAATTCAGTCTTGCAATTATACCCCCTCACATGGAAGTTTGCAGGGCAAATAAGGATTATGCCTTTAAATTAATTGAAGCTTTATCTCCCTTTTCTGACCCAGCTGTTATGAATTCTCCTCCTGTTCTCACTGTACTCCTTGCTTCTTCCTGCAGTGAATCAGCATTTCAGGAAATACTAATTCAAAGAGGAAAGACACCCTAAACTCTGTTTCTGAAGGTCAGAAATCACTGTCTCCAGTAGGTTTGACAAATGAGGTGAGGCTTCTCGGGCTGCTTGGGGCGAGTTCTATAGGGTGTGTGTGACCCCTGCTCGGAACTCTGCCCCTTCCCTTCCAAGAAGCTGTGCCTCACTACAAAAGTGAGACCTGGCCACCAAGGCTGAGGGAGAAACAGAGAGTCAGAGCCCTGTCCTTTAGCAGTGAGGAAAACCCGGGAGGGGGTCCTGGCTGCAGGACCCACTGGCATCCCTGGCTGTAGTTCTTAGGGTGGGAGCAGCTGGAAATGAGTCGTGTCCCCCCCCAAGGTCTCAGGGACCGCTTCCCGCTGCATCCTGGGCGTGCACACCAGTGTTTGTCACTGCACTACCAAAGCTGTTAAGCCAAGGAACACGGGTGTTCTCCACCTATGACCTTTAAAATCCTCCCCATATGACACAGTCATTTGTCTCATTTCCAGCAAGAGCTGACAGATTACAGAATCACAGAATATCCTGAGCTGGAAGGGACCCACAAGGATCATTGAGTCCAACCCCTGGCCCTGCACAGACACCCCAACAATCCCACCCTGTGCCTGGGAGTGTTGTCCAGAGTCTCCTGGAGCTCTGGCAGCCTTGGGGCTGTGACCATTCCCTGGATAACTGTACTATTGCTCTGACAGAGTCATGTGTTCAGCATGATCCAAGACTGTTGCTGGCACCTCAGGAGGCAGAGAGACATTGCCAGGGTAAAACAAGTCCATGAGAGGGTGGAAAGTCTTGAACAGAAATCTCCAGAAATCTGGATCAGGCTTTTCCTGGCGGGTCTCTGTTGGTTTATACCATGCAGTCCTCCCTAGTTTTCCCACTAAGCCCAGCAGATCATCTTCACTCACCTAGGTGGAATGGATGATTTTACCAGTGATTCTTGAGAAGACAACTGGACAATGAGAGATCTGTGCTTTTCTAGGGTGTATCCTGAATCACTTGCAGCAGGTGTTGTCCTGGAGAAGAACCTTTTCACAGGTGAGCACCAGTTAAGTGGGCACAGCACAGTTTCACATTGCAACACCAAAGCAGTAGAGGGGACTGACTTCTGAATGGCACAGTAGTGCCTACAGGTGAAGGTAAGAAATCAGTAAGAATTGATTTATTTTGGAAGCCTGGTAGGTGCCAGTCTGTCTTCTAAGTGCATAAATCTCATCAAAACCTAGCCATGGGCGAGTAAAATGAGACAAGAATTTGTAGCCCAGAGGAAAGCCACCGCAAACAGATTGTGAGGAGGCTGATAAGATCCCTACTGCTCCAAACTGGAGAGTTCCACCTCACAACAAGACTGTCTTTGTTGTGGAACAGTCAGGTTGTGAGAGACCTGGCTTGCCAAATACCCATAATGGCCTCCCCTGCCAATTGTCTTTGAACACTGATCTCTCACACAAGAGCAAAGCCTGAAAGAAACCTCTCTAGCAAAAACATCATGTATTCATTCTCTACAGGACAGTGGAGTAACAAGCCTCTTCTCAGTCCTGTTACCCTTTCTCTCCCCTGAAGATTTCAAACAGAGGGCTGTTTGAACAGAGATCGGTGATTTCGCTCTGTAAGGGCTGCAGGAAGAAGCGCAGGAATATCTCCAGATCAGAGCAGTTCCTGAGCCTGCTGGAGAAATGGCAGATGGCCAGAGATAGCACAAACCACTGTTCTCCCAGATAACAATGTGGAGAGCTGAACCTTCCAGGCATGAGATTTCAGGACAGCAAATTGTGCACAGGAAGGTGAGAAACACGAGGAGCCTCAAGGGGAGGCTGCTGAGTGCTGGGGAGGCTCCTGGAGTTGGTTTTCCCGCAGGCCAGCTCCAGGACCAGTGGGCCTCCTCTACCCAAGGCCCACACCTGGGTAATAACACAGACAGAAGATGCAGTTTTTCTGTTTGTCTGTATCTTTGAGCTTTGCACTGGGAAAAAACTTTCCACCCAGTAGGCAGTTCCCTCTATGTTTGCAGTCTGGTGTGGGCTGGTGTGTCATTTCTTGGGAATCCTTTACTGCCAGCACCTATCAAACACAGGCAGACCTTTCAAGGAAGTAGCTTTCCCACAAAGGTGAAACTGCTCTGCTGTTTTTTATTTCACTGGATCTGTGCTTGTACAGCAGAGCAGGCTGTGGGCGTTGGTGTTTTACCAAGCTTTTCAGTATGTGCCTTCATGCTACCAGAAGCTAAGTAATAAAGATCTCAGATCATTTGTTTAGTAAATATTAATGCTCAATCCTTGAATTATTCTCTGAATTCAGTGTTAATTTTGCCAGTGTTGAAGTACAGGTTTTTGCACCAAAGAGCCAGACACAGGTATTTGGGATACTACACAGAGGAAAAAACATAATCTCACCTATAGAACTACTAGAGTAGCATTAAATTAAAGAAGGGTTAGGCTTTTGTTTTGGGGTGGAAATGGCTTTTCTTCAATACAATCTGCCTGGCTCCAGCATAAATGGAGATGTCTCAGAGCCTACAGGTAATTACCACAACAAAAATAGTATCCACAAATTAACTGCTGTTCCCAACTTCCTTCTGCCATTTGCTTCTAAGTCACCCTAAACATAATGCTGAAATCAGGGCTATTGCACAGGAGGGCAGACGGGAGGAGGCAAAAGGGCGAGCTGAGGAAGCAGAGGATTGACATTCCTTCTGCAAGATGGGATCAGCAAAACCATCCCTCCCGCAGGGAAAGCAGTGCTGGACTGTACCTGGCTGTAAGGGGGGCACACAGACACTCCCTGCCTGTCCCCAGCTGCTGTAAATCAGGGCCACAGCACCCCTGGGACTGCCCTGAGGTTTGCTGGGAATGCCTGACCTGCAGGGACCTGAGGAGCACAGATCACATCAGGTTGGGCTCTTGTGCCTGCAACAGCTGCCATTGGCAATCGGAAACGTGGCCAAGGCAGCAAATCCGGGCCATCCAGTGCCCGGGATCCCCAGGAAGCCTGTGTGTGGAAGCTGCTGGATTCCTGCCTTCTCCAGTGCTGATTCTGCAGTAGCTGCTTTCAGTTCCAAAGAATGGGATGGGGGCGGGAATCTTGCTGTGCTAGACCCAAATCCATGTCACAGTGTAACAGTGGCTCAGCCCGGGGTCTTTCTGCTGGAGCCTTTTCCTCCTCGCAGGGATAGTGCTCACACAAAGAGTGAGGTTTGAACAGTGGGGTTGAAAATGATCCCTTTTCAACTGAGTGAGACATTCATGTCTGAACCTGACGAGACTCCCGCTCACCCACACACAGTAGCAGGCAGCTTTTTATCATAAGCACCATTTGACTTCCCAGATAAAATGTTTGTTTGACTTTTTCCTTTTTTACAGCCACAAAGAGTAACAAAATTTAGACAAACACTTGACGAGCACATGGTCCAACAACTCGCAGAGGTGCCTACTTGTCTGCTGTGAATGGTGTCAACGTGGTTCTCCTGCACTGCAGGGGACCAAACCCCATCCCCAACCCCGGGATGGCCACGGGGACAGCAGGGACACTCACCTTGCGCCCGGCCTCGTTGTTGTGCAGGTTCATCAGCGTCCTGGCGTTTTGCTTGATCTCCCGGGCATCCACGAAGACCTTGGCGAAGCCGATGCCATAGCGGATGTCGGCGGAGCAGCCGCCCCACTTCCAGCCCTCCTCCTTGTGGTACTGGCCCTGCTTCTCCTTGTCGCAGCCGCAGTCGCTCAGGTTGCCCTGCGTGCAGGCGGCCGTGATGGCGTGGGCCACTCCGGCCGCGATGATGGCGTAGGTGAACGCGGCCTCCCTGCTCCCTGAAACACGGAACGGCCGTCAGCACCCGGCAGAGACACGGCGGCACGGGTTAGACAGGCAGCTATTGTTAGAATGCTGTCAATCTGCAGGCATAAGCAGGTCTCTGCTCTGCTCAGTATTGATTTGGTGGATGTTTGCCTCTAAAACAATTGCTCTCCATGAGGTAGGAGGGGATAAAGTGTTGTTTAGGCAACTTCATCTATACATTTCTAGGCAAAATACACTTCTTATAGCATAAGGATGGGGTGGCAAATGCTCAGGGAAGGGAAGGGAAGGGAAGGGAAGGGAAGGGAAGGGAAGGGAAGGGAAGGGAAGGGAAGGAAAGGGAAAGAAAG
>WBMZ01005156.1:165438-177074 GCA_013400975.1 Atrichornis clamosus
AGGGAAGGGAAGGGAAGGGAAGGGAAGGGAAGGGAAGGGAAGGGAAGGGAAGTAAAAAAAGAAGTGGTCTTGGGGGTTAAATCACTAAAACAACCATATTCAACTTCCTAAAAAATCAGCTGGAAAATAGGATTTTATTTAGGAATTTAATTCTACACTAAAAGGTATTTTTACAGGAAGAAAAGCTCTGTTGGACATCTTGTTCTGTAAACATTTTAACTGAACTGGGACATTTTTTCACATTGTAGATGTCACAAAGTTTTCAGCATTGACATTTGTGCTGACTCAATGAAATAAGTTTTGGGTTTAAATTCAAAATTTCTCATAGGATGGAAAAAAAGCTGACCTGTTGTAGGCACCATGACCAGAGCAAGGTGGAGTAACAGCCTCACCAGAGGGCTGTGAGGCAGAGGTGAGGCCAGTGTGACTTTGTGCAATAAGGCCATAATGACAGGCTTCTGCTTCTTGAGGGGGTTCTCACTTAAAATCTAAGATTTAATTTATCTTTTTGAAGTTTTCTTGCATTCTGGTGTGTGAATTTCCCACACGGATTTCCCCTGGGATCTATGAGACTTTTGGAACCAGTTCTGCTGAGGGAGCAGGAACCCCTGCTCAAGGGTCCCTTCAAAACCTAAGGAGGTTTCCAGACCGTGCCCATGTATGTCAAACATCCCTTTCAAAATTTTTGGATCTCCCAAACTCAGGACTTGTGCCTACTCTTATTTATCCAATGACAAAATGTCCCCCTGCATCAATAGGATCAGAATAAGGCTTTAATTAGGAGAGAGCAGATGGGAAGATCCTCTTCCTTTCTCCAAACATTGAGTTCTGGCAGACCTCAGCTGCTGGCAATAGTTTGTTATCCATTAAACCAGCCCATTTCTGCTGTTTATTGGCTTTCACAAAAAAATAATCACTTGGGGAAGAAACCTTACAAGTACTTCAGCCTTGGCTACCTCCCTTTCACATCCATGATCTGGATTCCTCTACTTGTCGCTTTAAATGAAAAGTGTTCACTTCCTTATGTCAGGGAAGTAAAATGGAAAACAAGATGACATTATCACAATCTGTTAATAGGCAACTCTGTGCCCTTTATCAGCACAGGCAATATTCCCTAATTCTGCTAAGTACTGTATTTACTGAGGGACTTGTAGTCAAGTGTCAGACTCCCTCAGAGGATTCCTTGTTTCTCCTTATTTAAAAAAAGAAAAACCATAAAATGTTGAATTGTTTCAACTGTGGAAGTTGCAGATGAAGCTTTCTAGAACTCCTGGCTTTTTATGAAAATCTGAATGTGGAAGAGAAATCCCAGGCTTTAGGTGTTATAAGAGTTGTGCTCTCAGAGCCTCTCTCATGGGGACACAAGAGGAGGCAGGTGGAAGTGGGGCCCCGGGAGTCCAGGACCAGCCAGGGCAACTTCCTGGTGCCTCTTCCAGATTACACTCAACAATATCCTCACTATTTTAGGCACAACACGATGCAAAATGCACTGATAAGCAGTGGACAATAAGAAGTCCCAGTTTCTCCTCTCAGAGGGGAGTGAAGCATCACCCCAGATTTCTTTTTCATGAAGCAGCCAATGGGATATTGTAAAAAAAAAGTGGTTTTGAGTTGAATTTGCATCTGGTTCTTTTTTTTCCCTTTGATTTTGATTGGATCATTTCTGTTCCAGCACAAGATATTTCCAAGACCTAGAATAAAAACCACTGGGAGATCACTTTAACCTGACACACTCAACACTGCAAAGACTGAGCAGCTCTTTTGCTTTCTGGAGGGGAGAAAAACGCAATGCAGAAAATATAAAGCTAATTAGTACAAGCAGAATCAGAAGCCAGTGTCAAGCTTGATCATATATTATATTACATAAATTAATTCCTAAGTTTGTCTTATTTGGGGGAAAATCTTAGCAGCTTTGAAAAAACTAAAATTTAGGAGATTACAAGGTAAGCAAAGCAAGTGTCTGGAAGAACTGACCCAGGTAGGAAGTACCTTGGCACTTGTGCAGTGTTGATAAAGTGACGTGGGTTTGTCTGCATCACACTGTTTTCCTTCCTGTTTTCCATAAATGATTCACTTTCAAAGATTCATTACCCTTGTCTGGCGCACAGAGGTGTCAGCATGGGAGGGAAGCTCAGCTCAGTTTGAGTCTCTTCTGGGACAGTGCTTTAGGTCCCAAACCAGTGGGAAAAGGGGTTTGTAACCAAGCAGGATAACATGGATATGTGTGTGCTCCTGCCACTTTTAAGTAGCAAATCCTGCCCCTCTACTTTGGATTTCAGCAGCGTTGAGAAGCCTGGAGGATCTCAGAGGGAAACAGGCTGTTCCAAGGCATGGCCAGGCAGCTGCTCCTTGCAGGCAATGCTTTGTTTCCTCTGAGCTTCTCCTCATGGCCCAGAACAGGGTGCCCAAGGAAGAAGTGCTGCACAGTCAGTCCAATCTCAAAATATGGGCATGGTGAGGGGCACAGCCTCGTCACTTCTGGGTCCCCAAAGAAGAACAATTTGGGAAATGGTCTGGTACAATCTTCTTTTATTTTCTTTTTTGTTTAATTTTCCAGTGCATCTGATAGCCAGTTTAGACCTGTGCCTTACTTTCCTTCTGCAAATTTAGTAGCAAAAATTTAAGGATCTTAGTGTTATAAGAAGATAAGACTTTGATATCAAAATAATACCAAAACCCTCTTGTCTTTACTTTAAGCTGTAGCTGGTGGTGACTATAGCATCACAAAATATTTCATAGGTGGGTGCAGCACCTCTGGCTCAGAAAGACAAAGAAACTTAGCAAAGCTGGAGATGTGGCACCAAATAAAAAATTAGGAAAGAACAGAACTGGCAGCAACACATCCACACCATGTTAGACACAGAGCCCATTTTGGCTAAAGGCCAGAATAAATTATTTCCTAGCAAAAATAGTCATCAGAAGGCCGATGTAACATCAAGGGGCTTGCTCTTCTGTACTACTGAAAGAGTGGAAAACCCTCATCTGCAGTCGTCACCTTCCCTAGATGGCAAGAAATAAACAGCTGGGAGAGTAATCTATGTTTTCAGCACTGGGATCAGAAAACAGCTTTTGGAGAGAGTTAAATAAAATGTATTGATTGGCATAAGCTACTCAAACTGTCTCTTGAACAATTTTCTGCCCATTTGCTGGGTGAGTTGGGTGGAAACCCAGGAATTAAACCTTCTTGCAGGCAATTCCCATTGAATCCATCCTTAAAGTGCAACAGGCCTTTAATCTATTCTTTTTTTTTTAAGTAAAAATGTAATATATAAATGCATATAATGAACAAATCAGTTGATTTTTAGGGGAGGATTGGTGCAAATCATGATCTCAGGTGCTGGACGAATGTAAGAGTTTTTAGTGGGGGCTGTTCCAGCCAGTGACTTGTGAAGGTCATAAAACCAATAAAACCAAATGTGAGGAGTAAACTGGCTCTAGAAGGAATGATGGCTGCCTGAGAGCTATAGAAGTTAGAGAAAGATGGAGAGTTATCTGTCACAGAATCATGGAATCCCAAATGGTTTGGGTTGAAAGAGACCTTAAAGTCCATCCCATCCCACCCCGTGCCATGGGCTGGGACACCTTCCCTAGACCAGGTTGCTCCCAGCCCTGTCCAACCTGCCCTGAATGCATACAAGAATTACAAGCCATCCTTTCAGCTCCCAAATCACAGATTCTTCCCATTATCTTGAATAAACAATAGCTAAGCACACTCCAGAGCTCAACTCTTCCTATTTTTTTCTGGAGTTCCATAAGGAACGCGGCGTGTTGCAGCTCCATTTGCTCTGATGGCAGAGAGTTTGGCATTGATGGCTTCCAAAATTTCTGCAGCTCCATCTGCTGATGCAAACCATCCCCCACAGCACTGGAGTCCTGTCTGCAGACCCTGCACATCTTCCCGAGCTGTCCCTGCCTTTGAGCTCTGCACAGTCAGCCACCACCACCACAGAGTGACAGAGGCCACAAGGGGAGGCACGAAGAGTGTCACGGGTCATTCCAAACACAGATATTACCGGGACAGCTGGCTCTCCTGACACTGGGCTTAATTATACACACCCCACGCACACCTTGGAGCACTAGTTCAGCAAACACTCACATGCATGTCTTTGCTTCTGGGTATAAATATTTGTTAGACTGGGCTGTGGCTGCTCAGCCCATCAGCTGCAGAGAGTGGTCTGCATTCTGGCTTTAATTTAGCTAACTTCATATCTTTTTCAGTTTAATCTTAAAATTTGAAAACTCTGTAAAAACTTCATTCACACAGATTACAAATGGGAACTTAGTTTTTAAAAGAGGTGCAATACCTTGGTGTTGCTTGGGAAACAAAGTCTAAGCCTGCAAAATACAGAGTGGATTTGCTTGCAGGAAGTCAGTAGGTGCTCAGCAGTTTGGGATCTCAGGGTGTTTCTAAACAACCTGTCCCACCCTATCAGTCTCCCTCATAAATTGACTAAGCTGTGAAATAAAAAAAAGACAAATTTCTGTTTATCTCACTGGAAAACATGGGTTGTATTTTCTGCTATTTAAAGCCAAGGGGTCAGAGAGGGAGTTATCTGCAGTGACATGAGCTGAAATATGATTGGGAAAATATAAAGATGGAAAACACAGTGCACCTTGCCAATTATGTGCCACAGCAAACATTACTTCTCATCTCTCTCTAGAGGCCATAACTCACTGAAAAAAAACGCAGACCAGAGCTCATCCCCTGCCTACTTTGGACTGTGCCTCCTCCTTCCTTGGTGGACTATGTATGGTCTTGCAGGCTTTTTTATTTTCATCCTTCTTTGACCTCTCATAAGTGATTAATAAGAATGGTAGCTTAAAACAAAGATTATCAAAATATCCTCTTCCTATTTTTTCTTCTCCTTCTGCTCAAAGTATGGGGAGTTAGTGCCTTAAAATATTGTACTCACTTGAAATGAAAATGAGGGTTCCTTAAAACTCAACAGTGTGCTTCTACAAACGTTAGTACCAATAAATAAAATAAATGGAGTGGCTTTAAGAAGTATTTGAGATTTTGGGGGGTTTAGTCACTGTCCACTTTCAGAAGCTAAAGTTTCTTTCTGCAACACATCAAACTCTTGGAGAGGAAACACTCCAGCTGAAGTGATTATTTTTGAAAATACCCTCTTTAAACTTACAAAGTTACTATTCCAGGCAGGTGCACCACAAAAATCAAAGCCATTTTTTTGGAGTTCAGATAAGTCTCCCCTTTTCAGAGGGCTCTGAGCCCCCCACGCCCCTGCCTTGCTCGAGGAACTCCCTGCACTGCCCCTGCCATGGGAGATCTCCCACCTTTCCAACCAGATGCAATCTTTCTGTTTCTCTGGAACATGTACTCACAAGACACATCTGAAGGCAGGTATGAAAACCTTGTGATGGGAATTCCAAGTGCAGTGACCTTGGGGCAATGTTTTATCTTTCTGTGACAGTCCCTGCTGAGAAAGATTGACTTTTTGGTGTAAAGCAGCTTTGGATGATCAGGCCATATTTCAGCCTGGCCTCTGTTTTGCCTGCAAATAACTGTTCTCCTGCAAGACACTGCCAGTAAAAACTAGTTTTAAGGGCTGGAAACTCAGCACAGAAATTCAGACTCTGACCTTCCTTGACTAGAGAGCAAGACTACTGTTAATGACATTTTTTTTGGTGTATATCTTGGGGGGTTCATACCACCAGTGGTTTGGAAAACAGAGTATTGATCAATCTTTCCTCTAAATATTGACCAAACCAAATAGTGCAGCAGCACTTAGAACCTTGTTTCCCACAGACCTGCGCAGGTAATCTTCCATGCAATACAAAATCAACAAGGATTTTCCTGCCAGAGCCCCAGGAGTGTTTGGACAATGCTCTCAGGCACAGGATGGGATTGTTGGGGTGTCTGTGCAGGGCCAGGAGTGGGACTGGATGATCCTGGTGGGTCCCTTCCAGCTTGGGATATTCTGTGATTCTATGATTTTACCAGTGGTTGTTTACTTGGTCTGTTGTTCTGGAATTCAAAGAACCAGACTTTAAAACCTGACACTAGAGAATACAACCATATTTAAAATCAAAAAGCTCTGTGAAATTATTGAAGATTAAATCTTTTTGTCGACACTTTTCAAAAGTGTTTATCTATAACACAGTGACAACATGAAGCTTTAACTTCTCTGTTAACTTAATTTTTCTGTTAAATCTACCAGACCAGAGAGGAGAATGTCCTAGATCTTCTTTTCCATACCAGCAGGTGAGCTATTCCTGACAGCTTCTGAAAAGGTAAAGGGTTTGCCTTGTAGGACAGTTGCCATTTGTTACAATAGACAGGAGTGGGAACGTTCCTCTTCCTTTGCGTCGTTTGAAGCCATAGAAGAAAAGTTGATTTTAATATATGGAGAATAAATCACTGCTAAATTCAGTCCAGTGCAGAGCCAACAGTGCAGTGTAAGGGAAAGCCAGCAGGCTCTCCTGGTTTAATGTGTGCATCTGGGTGCACCAGGGGTGACCCCTGAGTCCAAGGCATCGGGCACAGCGCACAGAGGTGCTGAGCTGGCTGCTGTGCTCAGGAGCTTCAAGACCAGTTTGTCCATGTGGATTCTTGTTTTGATTTCAGCTTTCCTTGTTCCCACGAGTAATGTCAGGTGGATGAAGGTAGTGGGATTACACTGAAGCATTTCCCAGTGTAGAAGAGAGCAAAGAATTGAAGCATTTTAGTAAGGATGAAAACTTGGGTGAAACCAGTTTTGCTGTGATGTTCTCTGCACACCACCATTCACAGCCCTTGTGACTCCCTCCATCCTTCCCCACACAGGGTCCTTGCAGCCTCTGCAGGGCTGTTGTGCCTCTCTTCTCACAGATCTGCACTGAAGAGCGTTTCCACCCTGCCCTGCCACTTTGCAGAAGTGCAAACAGTTTGTACTGTTTCACTTTCCCATTTTACAGTAGCAGTGCTGCTCACTTGCAGCAAAAGGACCTGGGGTTTTATTTTCAGCCTGTGATGCCAATAGTGGTGCTGTCCTCTAGATCCCACGAAATGTAGGCATATCCCAAGGCAGTTCTTTGAGATAACAGCAGAGTTACTGCTGGCCTCCTGCTCACCAGGCTGCACCCTGCAAACTGTGCCACTGAGCACCTGGGGAAAAGCCTTTGCCACGGTCTCGCTCTTCCTGTGATCCAGCAGAGCCCAAACCTGATTTTCAGATTCTATCAAAGGCATTTCTGGTTGTTCAAATCTTTAGGCTTGAACCACATTTCACCTGAAGAGAAACAGGCAGGAGGTTTTTGGCCTATCCTTCTTTAGCAACCTCGGTTTTTACTGTGGCCGTCTTCAGGAACAGAACTGCTGACCACCATAACAAATATATTTGGGTTTAAGTGTGTCCATAATTGCAGTGTTGCGTCATCTCCACGGTTATTTTAAAAATTCCCTCTGCGACTTTACATTATTAATAAGGTGTCTATGGAATTGTCTCGAAAAAACATCCTTGTGTCGATCCTGATTGCAACTTCATCCTTTCCTGTCGTAATCAGACCAAGTCCTCAGCTGGAGCAAACTGATGCCACTCTGTTATTTCTCTTCGTGCTACTGGCACTGTTGTCGCCAGCTGTCACCATAAGGTATCCAGGAGTATGTCAGGAGGGGAGAACCTCTCCTTTGAAGGACAAATTTGATAAAATGACCCGAGAAATGGAGAGTATGTGCTGGGCACTGGTTGGAAGCTCACTGGGACGAGCTGGAAACTCAAGCCTGAGATCACAAATTCTCTGTATGATGAATTTAAAATTGAATTTGAATTTTACTATAGCTCTGCAAATAAACTCTACAAATAACTATCACTTCACTGGAAAATGGATTATATGTGAATTTTTAAAAATACACACATGCTACAGACAGGAAAATGTTGTTTGATACTTTCCTTCTACTGATTTCCAAGAGTTTCAACAAGGTTACTATCCCTGTTGCCATTCTAAAGACAGGAAAAGAGAAACACAGAAGAGAGGGCCCTGATCCATCAGCCACACAACAGCAGGGCCAGGAGAAGTATAACCCTGAGTGGCAAAAAGATAATTGAAATAATTACAGTACATTTGCATAACATTCATAAAATAGAATACCCAGCAAGGGTAAAAGGAAAGAAACCTGAGTTTGAAGAGATTTGGCTTGGTGTGCCACCAAAATTGTGGGTTTGGAAATAGTTCACAGGAATCTGTGGTATCCAAGGGAACTTATTTGTATGGACTAACACAGGCAAATCCTATTTCCATAAGAGTTCCTTAGGCACATCCTCCCAGATGGATACGAGCCTCTGCTGGCCGTGCCATGGCCAGAGAGCACATCACTGTCACTCTGCAGTCACATCCTGGCCCCAGAGCCAGCCCACCAGGGCCACTCCAAAGGCAGAGCACAGCCTCACCCAGAGCCAGGGATGAGGTCATGAGTGGCTCCCTGACTTATTGAAAGTGGCAAGACAAAGGTCCCACTGCTTCCCAGGTAATAACTTTAAGGATGCAATTGCCTGGAAAGTACAATCGTTGTTAAATGCTAGAAAAGGGACCAGAGTATTTGTTGCTTTTGGAATAGTATTTTGTAATACACCGTGTCAAAAGCTAATTAAAAAGGCAACAAAGGTACATTATCTTTCCCTAAAGATAACCTGGATTGCTATTGTGCACTGTGACCTTGAAATGCCCCCTATGGGGTATAGGGTCCTTCACATCACACATCTCTCTCTTTCCTGTTTAGGGTAAGGCCCTCAGGCCTGATCTCCTGTTTGTGGGCACCAAATCAATTTATGGCTTTATGGTATAGAGGTTGCACCCTCTGTAACCAGAGCAAGATACTATTTCTCTGGATGGTAGCCTAGAGCCACCCTGACAGAGATCCTTGGGAAAGGGAGACCTGTGAGGAAGAGATGCTTTTTCCTTATAGTCATAGAACCATGAGCTGTATCAGATATTCAGGGTTTCTATTCCTGCTGGGAGAGAAGAAGCGGAAGAACAAGGAGACAACCTGAGCAGGAACAGTTACATGATAATACTTGGTGGTGTTTGAGAGCCTGAGCACTTTTATCCTTGACACCCCAGGAATGTTTGTGTAAAAGTAAAATTCACTATTGGATTTCAACCCTTTGTGATTTTTATCAAAGTTTACTTCAAAATTAAAATATATAACCTATTTAAATTTTAAGGCTTTGGTTATTCTTTAAATGAGTTTTACGGAGTTTTGTAATCTGGATGCCATTCAACTCTTGTCTGTGTTCTGAAACCAACGAGAAATTTGCCCTATCCATCTTAGCCTCATAATGGATAGATAGAACATATTAAGAGTTATCACCTCAAAGACAGATCAAAGTCTACCTCCTTTAATATTGACTTTCTTTAAAAGGACCTAAATATAACCTGCTAGCTAAATAATTCAATTTTCGGAGGGAGGGAAGGAACTGAGAGCACGTTTACACAACAGACCACAACAACTCCACAGTTTTCTACTTTGCTGGAGGAGAAAAAGTCCTCCTCACATTTTCTGTTTAAGGAAATGTTACTCTTGGACTAAATGAGCCCAAACCTGTCAGACATCCAAATGGACTCTTCACTGACATAAGTGGCAAACCCCTGCATGCATCGCTGACAGGAAGAGCTCAGCTCAAGGAGCAGAAACAATGAGCTAATCTGAATAAATGGTCCATTTTCAGATGTCTCACAATGTTGTGCGGGGGGCTTTTTACCTTCTCCACTTGAGATACTCTGATTATCAAAGGTGTTGAAAGACGGGGCTTTCAAACTGAGTCGTGCTGTTCTCTTCCTGTTCCTTCCTTAAATATCTCTAAGTTTTGGAAAACATATCAGTGTGCACTGATGTGATAAAACACACGTTCAGTGCTCTCTGAGTTCCAGAGCAGAGTGGCAAGGCTGTATCTCTGCCTTTCATGGGAATGCTAGGAATGAGGTACTAGGGACATATCCTGCCATTTCATTGAACAGTGCCTGGGGCCAGTCCAGTCCAGAGGGCTTCCCCACAGCTGCTCAGAGCTCTTCTAGATGCTGTTCTCAGTGCTGTCTTCTCTCCTCATGAAATGTCTGTGTTTTCTACCACACTAAACATTGCTTGATGGGGTTTCTGGTTTTTTGCAACTCAATTTTAGATGGGGAATAGACGGGGAGACTTCAAGACTGGAAATCATAGATCCCAACTTCAACTTCTGGGTGTGGAATGTGGTGCTCTGAGTGATCAGCTTTCAGTGGTGGCTCCAAAAAAAAGACTAACCTGTATTTGGAAAACACATTTCCTTCATCTTTGCATTTTAAGTGCTGTGGGATCAAGAAACACCAAGTAAACTTCACCGCTGTGTTTTGCAGAATGGGGGTATGAGAGTTTGAACCTCAGCTCTATTTCTTTAGGTATTCGTGTTTGTTTTATTTATTGCTGCTTTAGTTAAAAATTCTGGTATATTTTGTACTGCTGCAATAACTGAAAACATGGAAAATGGAAGTGGGATCTTCTGTCAGTTGATTGGAACAGTGTTTGTAAATGCTCTGACATCTCAAACCAGAACACACCCACTCTTTCTTGGGGCAGACAGGGCACGGGGTACAGCTGCTATAGGGTAACAGTTTTCTGTGGTGGGGATCTCATGGGACTGGTTGCTGCACCTTAGTCCCACAAACTGCAAACACCAGGCCAATATCACTGTGGAGATGTCTGCACCCCAGAACTCCAGCTCTGCCCAGCATTCTGTCTCTGACCACTGCCTTCAACAAGAACCAAACTCCTTTTTTCCATCCCTAAGTACATGAACAAGGCTGCTGTCCCATGCACACAAATGGGAAACCTTTTGGAGAGGATTTCTGAGAGCAGGGCAGTGAAACACTGTGCTGGAAGCTCACACATGTGGAAGTGAATCACAGACAGTGCTCTGCTAGGGGGGAGCACGGCCGTCAGTCACGCTGGCAGTGACAGTGCCCAGGTGAACACGCTCACGGTGACGGCCCTGCCCTGGCTGGCACGAGCTGGGAGCTGCCCTTTCCCAAAACCAGCAGCCGTGCCCCAGGACACCCCCGACTGACCCCGTCGGTGCCACGCAGTCAGCAGCGAGCTGGGAGCCAACGTACCCACTTTGAGCTCCTTCCCGAAGACGGTCCTCTCTCCCAGGGCAGAGCAGTTCCAGCGCCCGTTGCGAAACTGGAACTGGCACTCGTTGATGCCCATCTGGGACCCTTCCCCGATGACAATGATCGCGTCGGGCCTGCTCTGGCAGATCGCCCGCTGCCGGGGGGCGAGCCCCGGGATCTTGTTACAGATGATGCTGGCTCCCAGGGCCACCACAGAGGAAAAACCCCTGCAACGACAAGACACGGCGGGTGGCTGAGGGGAGGCTCGTCCCGGAGGCAGACGCAGCACCCCGCTGCCTTCCCGTGCCGCGGGGCCCGGCGTTGGCAGGTGCCCCCGGAAAACACCCGCCTCTCCCCGGTCGCTTCCCTCTCCCTCTCCCTCCCTCCAAGCCAAGGCAGAGATAAGCAGCGCGTGGGCTCCTGCCAAAACAGGACCAAACTTCCTCGTTCGTGAATTAAAGCGCATGCAGCGGCATTGCCTGCCCGGGCCACGCACAGGCTACGGGCTGGGAGGGTTTTCCCAAACCTGTCGAGAGGAGGGAGGGAGGGAGGGA